>PITA01020716.1:0-34268 GCA_004023965.1 Spilogale gracilis | reverse complement strand
AAAAAAAAAAAAATGAGCATGGGGAGCATCTTCCACCAGGCACCAGTCCATGCTTCCACTATCAGGTTTTACATTCTAGGTTTTTTCTCAATATAAGTAAAGAATAAAAAACAAGTGATGCATCTCTCTCTCTCTCTTTTAAGTAGGCTCCATGGGAGCCCAACATGAGGCTTGAAATCATGACCCTGAGATCAAGATCTGAGCCGAGGTCAAGAGTCGGACACTTAACAGACTGAGCCACCCAGGCACTCCTCCAAGTTCTTAAGACAAGAACTTAATGTGGAAGATATTTCTCAGCTCTGACTCTGGTTTGGCTATATCACAATCTGACACCCTGTGGGGAGGAAAGTGATGGCTTAGAATATAATGCTCAGAAACCCAGGACTGTAAGAACTGAAAACATGCAAACATTAAGGAAATTAAAGAGTTTATGATCTTCCGCAGTAAGTAACTCGAGTATGTATTCCAGAACTCCAGTTATGTCAAGATTCGAGAGCATAATATGTGCATTCCCAAGAAGACCTTGAAATATTTTCAAAACAGCAGATGCATAAATTCTTTTTAAAGGCTAAAGAATAAATGTTTTGAAAGGGAAGAACTACAAAAAGAATCAGAAAAAAATCTCATTTGAAAAATCCTCAAAAGGACTGGCCTCTAGTTTTTAAAAAATAATGTCTCATGTGTCATAAGAAAAATGCTTTTTATTATTTTGTATTTAAATGGAGCCTTTACTTCGGGGAAATTATTACACATGTTTATAAGTAGCTCCAAAGGTAAAACCAGTTATTAAATCAAAGGGCAGTAAACACTTCTCAATGTAAAGACTTAATTCTTTTTTTGACTGCATGGAAGGAAAATACTGTTATTTTGGGGTCTGACTGCTGTACTAGTATAGATAAGACTTACAGTGTCTAGCTGTATAATAAAATTAGTTTCTGCTTTGTTTTATTTTGCTTTGCTTTTAAACTCTATACTTAATGTTGGAACTACATGGAATAAAATAAATAGATATTTGGCATGGCTAGGACTTCAACTATTGTTTTGATTGTATATTGTACTTGAATGCAACTAAGGCTCCTTGGGATATGCCCTTTTTTGAACTCTTGAAAGAATAAAAACAGTCCCACATATGGCTATGCTAACATATGGCCTCCCTAACGACAACACAACAAGACACCTACTCCTCTTAAACAAATTGTAGAGACGAACAAATGATACATGAGTGCTGAATGTTCCTGGGTCCATCCCAGTGGGAAATGAAGATTTACCTGCACCTGGCTGGATGGGAATCCAGAAGTGAGAAACATATTCTGACAATAATGCCTGGTATTCAGGGATTGACTAAATATTACCATAAATTATAAGCTTGGATCTTTGGGCTGATTTTCAAAGAGATTCAGTAGTTTTTAATTAAAGGATGATGAACATAAACACACTTAGCTTGGCACTGAAAAATTATCAGCCTCCCCTCTAAAATGCTCTGGGGTTTTTTTGTGTTTAATTAATTAATTTATTTTAAAGAGAGAGCACGAGTGGGAGGGGCAAAGGGAGAGAGAATCTCAAGCAGACTCCCCACTTGAACAGAGTCTGATGTGGGGCTCCATCTCACCACCCCTGAGACCAGAACCTGAGCTGAAACCAAAAGTCAGACACTCGTGGTGCCTGGGTGGCTCAGTCAGTTAAGTATCGCCTTTGGCTCAGGTCATGATCTCAGGGTCCTGAGATCGAACCCCATGTCAGGCTACTTCCTCAGTGCGGGGTCTGCTTCTCCCTCTCCTCCTGCACTTTCCCTCCTCTTGTGCTTTCTCTTGCATGCTCTCCCTCTCTCTCACATAAATATCTAAAATCTTAAAAGAAAAAGAGTCAGATACTCAACCGACTGAGCCACCCAGGCACCCCAATGTTCTGCTTTTTCTGATGAAAGAAACTCTATTACACAATTTTCCATTCTCAGTAAATAGTTTGAGTTTACTGACTCATTTTCAAATAAATGTATTTTTTGTGATCTAAAGAATTAAGGTAGCAACATAGTTCTCTGATCGCACAGGACAAGGAGTCCTTGTTCTCATACTCCGTCTGCCACACACTCGTGCATGGCAGACTTTAAGTTTTGTGCATCGTTGCTCTCAGTTATTTCGTAAGTGTGGGGACTCAGATGAGGGGTTCGAGGGTCCCTGTTTAAAGATGGAAGCCTCTAGGCACATCCCTCCCAACCCTGCCAACCTCCAGCCCCACACATATAACCCATGCAAGATTCTTGCTCTCCAAGGCAAAATTTCTATACAAGGTGGAACAAACTGAGGTGTGAGATCTCTGATGGTTTTCTGCCTTACCCCTATCAATACTGGGGAGAAGTGAGGATCCCCTGGGAAGTCCTTTGCTGACATCTGCGAATTAGCAGTAACCCATGATTCCTTTCACTTCCTGGCCCGGAGGAATACCAGGCTCCCCAACCTGTTCCTTTTCTCTGCCAGGATTCTCATCACAGCTGGAAAGTGGTCATTGCTCTAGTTCACTCCTTGCCCATTTTCCTCTTCCTATGGGATATCTCATATCTGAGTTTCCTTCTGTAACAAAAAGAATCTGGTACTTCCTTAATCATCACAATCCTGAGTCAATTCCTCCGTGGTCCATTCTGGCACCAAGCAGAATCACCTCCTGCCTCAGCAGGCCTTTACTATTTGGGTGATACCTTTGTCAAGACTCAGTAGTTAGTGCACTTACTGTATCTCCCAACCAGAATGTGAGGTCTGTGAGAGCAGAGGTTGTTCCTGATTAGGGTTGCTAGGCTTTCATATCAGAACATCCTGTTTAATTTGAATTTCAGATATATATATGTTTTAGCTTAAATATGTTTCAAGTGTTGCCCTGGACATACACTAAAAAATTATTGTTTATCTGAAGTCTAAATTTAACTGGGTGTCCTATATGTTTATTTGACAAATCTGGCAACCCTGGGCCTCATTCATCTCTGATGTCTTAAGGCCATAATCTGTGAAGGGGTATGGTTCTTGCCAAAATTGGGAGTCCTAGTCCAAAACAGTGATGTGAGGTCAGAGACCACGTGGGCTGGCTTTAATGGACTCCATGCTTCAGGACTGAAAGCTAGGTGCACAGGACCTGAGAACACACATGGGGCCTGCCAGCTGATGACCTGGCCAAGGCTGACACTGGGCATCAGAAATTCTGTTGATGGGGCCCCTGGGTGGCTCATTCATTAAGCATCTGCCTTGAACTCAAGTCATGATCCCAAAGTCCCGTGGTCGAGCCCCGCATTGGGCTCCCTGCTTGGCAGGAAGCCTGCTTTTCCCTATCTCACTCCCACTGCTTGTGTTCCCTCTCTGGCTTTGTTTCTCTCTGTCAAATAAATAAATAAAATCTTAAAAAAAATAAATTCTGTCGATAACAGTAACAATGGAGACTGTCATACCATCGTGGCTACTCATCTGTGTCTTTTGTTTGTGGATCCCAGTGGTTCAAAGCCAGAGTGTTTTCTTCAGAGAACTTTCTTCTGCACACAGCTACAGTGCTTTCAGAAGAGGAACTTCTGTGAAGCCAGGGAAAACCATTTAATACCTAATGCATTGATCGTTGATGTTCTGATTGCAAATTCCCACTAGATTCTCCCAACCTCCACCGTCAGCTGCACAGATGTTTTATGAATTATTTTACAGATTATCTTTCCATACTGAATGCTCATTTATAGTTAATTTCAGTGAATATTGAAAGTAAACAGTTTACACACGACTATACTGCCAAGATGGGCCCTTTCGGCATGCAGACTGTTTTGAGTCAAATCAATCAAAACCCCACAGATTCATCAAATTCTCTTTACCGCCCTTTCAACTGCCTCAAAAAATTTTAGATAGGAAGACCTGCTCCAAAGGAGAGCTATCACTCTCGATAACTACATTAGGATGCCAACTAGGTATGGTTGGTCGGGAGGAACTTAGCAAGGCTTGTTTGATCGAAGTCCTCTCTTGGTTCCATTATTTTTAAATTGCCCAGCACATGTTTGTTTACCATTAACTCTTTTTTCATTTTTCTTTGCCTTTGGAACACACAGACCTCAATTCCCTTCTCCTTAACTTAGGATGACCTATACCCCTCATTTTTCCTGACTGACTTTGGAATTTCCCTGTCTGTGTGGGTCTCCAGCACATATGCTATTAAATTTTATTTTCTCCTGCTTATCTGTCTCATATCCATTCAATTCTTAGTTTAGTTAGAAGGACAAAGGGGAAAGAACATTCTTTCTCCCCGACAATAACTCTATGAGTTTTTCAAGACTGCTGTAACAAACCTGGCGGTACAAATAACAGAAATTTGTCCTCTCACAGTTTTTGAGACCAGAAGTCTTAAATCTGGCAGGGCTGTGCTCCCTTGGAAGGCTCCAAGGAAGAAGCGATTTCTTGCTGCTTCCAGCTCTTGTTGGTTGCTGGCCTTCCTGGGCTTGTGGTTGTATCACCCTAACCCCTGTCTTCATCTTCACATCACCTTCTCCTCCATATCTGAGTCATTTTCCATAGGTTCTCACCTATAAGGACACATACGTGATGGGATTTAGGGTTCCCCCTGACAATCCAGGGTATCGCCTCATTTCGAGATCCTTAATATAATCATATCTACAAAGATTCTTTTTCCAAATTAGGTAACATTTACAAATATCAGGGATCGGGATTTGATACCCTTGGGTGAACATTAGTCAACCTCTTACAATATCATGTGAATTTGTCCCTTTCTCTCTCACACTAAAGTTGATACTGTTCAGAAAGTCTAGATAAAGAGACCCTTAGGACAGAAAGAGAAAAGCAATTAAAAAAAGTTCATTGAAGGGGTGCCTGGGCAGCTCAGTTGGTTTAGCATCTGACTCTTGGTTTTAGTTCATGCCATGATATCAGAGTTATTAAATCAAGCCCCTTGTTGGGCTCTGCACTCAGCATGACGTCTGCTTGTCTCTCTCCCTCTGTTATTCATCCTGCTCTCTCTCTCTCATAAATAAATAAATAAACAAACAAACAAATAAATAAATAAATAAAATAGTTCTTGGAGGGAAGAAGAAAGCGAGAATTTTTTTTGCAGTCAAGGGGGAGAGGTTAATATAAACTCAGTGTGGTTGAAGTCCTGGTAGAAGAACACATTTTGATTTCCTTAACACAGCTCACACACTATAGATCAACTGGTTTATCAGATTTTATTTTTTAAAATATCACACTTCATGTTGACTAGGCTAACTGTGGTGATCACTTTGCAATACATACAAATATCTCATCATTATGTTGTACACCAGAAAATCATATAAGGTTATATATCAATTATACCTCAATCTAAAAAAAAATCACTAGGGGCAACTGGCTGGCTCAGTCAGTACATCATGTGACTCTTGCTTTCAGGGTCATGAGTTCAAACTCCATGTTGGGTGTGGAGCCTGTGGCTGGGGGGGTGGGATAAAAAGAAGAAAGGAAGAAAGGAAGAAAGGAAGAAAGGAAGAAAGGAAGAAAGGAAGAAAGGAAGAAAGAAAGAAAGAAAGAAAGAAAGAAAGAAAGAAAGAAAGAAAGAAAGAAAGAAAAGAAAGATCACCCTACAAGATACGTGAAGGTTTTATATGATCTTATCCACTCATCTTTATCTTACCACTATTTGAAAGTGAATGTTGAATTTTGAAGCATCCATATTTTGCCTTATCTAGAAGCAAACTATTTAGGGAGACTAAAAATAAGAGTAAAGAGGTACACTTTCCCCTTTAAAAGGTCTAACAGAAAAACTGTTTAATATGCTCCATATTCTGTTAAATTTTAAGGAACATAAAATCAAAATTTAAAGGAAGTGAAAATAGTCTGTGGTATAGTGTATGTATAGACCACATTTTGTTTATCCTCTCATTTGTCCATGGGCTCTTGGATTGCTTCTACCTCCTAGCTATTGTGAACAGTGTTGTTATGAACACAAGTATGAAGATACTTTTTCAAGGGCCTACTTTTATTTTAGATAAATAACCAGAAGTGGAATAGCTGGATCATATTTTTACTTTTTTGAGGAACCTCCATACTATTTTCCATAGTCAATACACCAGTTTGCATTCCCACCAGTGGTACACAAGGTTTCCCTTTTCTCCACATCCTCCCCCACTTGTTATCTCTTGTCTTCAGGATGATTGCCATTCTAACAGGAGTGAGGTGATATCTCATTGCAATTTTGATTTAAGAGTGCTTGCTTTTTAAAAAGTAATTATTGGATCAACAAATTTTGAGACTGCACACAAAGTGTTTGGCACAATGCCTAGAATAGGACATGTGTGTAATGAATGATGGCTATCAATAATGTCATTGTCCACCATGGTCCAGACATTGTGCTGAACGCTTGAGACGCATAAATAAGAAGATCTGAAATCCTTGCTCTGGAGAAGGTAGGGCAGACGTACATGGAGAATATACTGGGGCTCTAAAACCAAAAAAAAGAAATCCAAATATTTTAAAGATAAAAGAAAAAAAGAAAGGAGCTACATTAGAAACAAAATTGATGACATTCCAGATGTCTGGGTGACTCAGTCAGTTAAGAATCTGCCTTCAGCCCCGTCATGATCCCAGGGTCATGTGATGGAGTCTTGCACTAGGCACCTCGCTCAGTAGGAAACCTGCTTCTCCCTCTCCCTTAGCTATTCCCCCTGCTTGTGCTCACTCTCTGATAAATAAATACAATTTTTAAAAAGAAGGTATTAATAATTCTTGTAATTCCAATAAAGGATTTTTTTAATGGAAGAAATTGAAAACCAATATATTTAAGGATGAAATGTGAGCTGTTATTAAGCCAATCCAAGAAAAAAGGAGTTTTGTTCATATACATGCCTGCAAGTTAAAACAACAGAGTTAAATTTTTACATGCAAGATTCATCCTGAATGTAGGCAGATAGGTTCAGGTCTGTAGCCAATATAACAGGTAACAAATTCATTAATTCTGTTTAGGTTTAAATTGTTATCATTAAGGCTAATAATTTCTTGGCTTTAAGTAAAATACCTCGGTGGTGGACAGTATGTACTGTAAGATCACATTTTATTTAAAAACCTTTTTTGGGGGCGCCTGGGTGGCTCAGTTGGTTAAGCGACTGCCTTCGGCTCAGGTCATGATCCCGGAGACCCGAGATCGAGTCCCACATCGGGCTCCCTGCTCAGCAGAAAGCCTGCTTCTCCCTCTCTCACTCCTCCTGCTTGTGTTTCTCTCTGGCTGTGTTTCTCTCTGTCAAATAAATAAAAATCTTAAAAAAAAAAAGAGAAACTAAAAACATTTTTTTTTTTTAGAGTAAACTTTACACCCAACATGGGGCTTGAGTTTATAGCCCTGAGATCAAGAGTAGCACTCTCTACCAGACATCTTATAAGATCATATTTTAAATTCATAATAAATAAGCCAATAGGTCACTTGCTACATTCAACACATCAATTACTTCTGAAATTTTTATATGTAGAGCAGGTATTACTTCTTAAATTAGAAAACAACAATAAAGATACCAAAAATAGCAAAATTAATTCTTGGGGAAAAACAGACAATATTTTTATACAAAATACTTCTGGAAATGTTTCCTTACAAATTAAAAAAAAAGAAAAATCTCTAGCAAGACTATTCAAGAAGAAAATGAGTGAAAGAAAATTAAGAATAAAAAGTAATTATTAAGTTATTGTAGAAATGTTTAAATAATAAGTTAATATTGTTAACAAATTTTTGTCAATAAATTAAAGAACATATAAAATGGGAAATTAAAAACATATAAAATGGATTAAGAAAATGAGAAATAAAAGAAATGGGTACGCATATGTCCAAAGTTGATAAAAGAAGAAATAGAAAATTAGCAGACTGGGGTGTCTGAATGGTGCAGTCAGTTAAGCCTCCAACTCTTGGTGTTCCCATTGTGATCTCCGGGTTGTGGAATCTAGCTCCCCCTCGTGCTCCGCACTGAGCACAGAGTCTGCTTGGGACTCTCTCTCTCCTTCTGCCCCTCTACTCCACCCCCAGCTCCATCTTTCTCTCTCACTTAGATGACTAAATCTTAAAAAAAGAAAAAAGAAAACAATCAGACTACTAACCATGAACAGTAATTTAATTGGCAATAAAATATATCTGCTACCCCCAAAGTCCCAGGATAAGATAGTTTTACAGGTGAATTTTATGAAATCCCCTAAAATTCATTTTTATGCAAGCTGTATCAGAAAATAGAAAAAAAAGAGTTACCTAATTTATTTTGTGAGGTATATGAAAAATTATAGACTAATCTTACATCTAATTGTGAATTTAAAAATTTTTAATAAAATAATGGCAATTTAACTGCATCTTTGTATAAAAAATAATAATTATGATTGGGTAAGGTTAATGTCAGGAATGCACGATTATTTTAAATCAGAAAATTGTATCAATAGCCTTCACCACATTAAGAGTGAGTTATAATAACTATACGTTCATGTTAGTAGACAGAAAAAGCAACTGATAAAATCAACACTAATTCAGAATTAAAATTTACAGCAAATTGAGAATATAAGGGAATGGCTTTAACTTGAAAAAACCTGGAGCCAACTTCCTGTTTAATGGTTAAATTTAAGAAGCATTAACTTTTTAAACATGCCTACTATAACCATATCTATCCCAAATTGTATTAATGTTGTTAAAAAAGAAAAAAACAGCCCAAATTGGAGTCATTTGCTCCCCCCTCACAACAGCTTACAGTTTCAACCTCTCTGAGGAATGTGACCTTGTTAATAGTCAATCTAAAACTTCCTGATCAGTGTTAGGGAGATCAGGTGCACGATAAAAGTCCTGCCATCCCCCTCCCACCACACCCCCCTCCAAAGACTTCTTGGCTTGAAATAATCCTTTATTTTCTTTTTCTAATAAGTTCTTACCTCAAGCTCCTTCCAATAAAAACCTTCTATTTTGTACAACTCCTGGGAGCATCTCTACTCCTGAATCACTTAACAAAGCCAATCAGATCTTCAAATTTACTCAGTAGAATTTTATTTTTTGACAGTGTCCTAACCAATGAAATAAGAAAGGAAAAGTAATTATGAAGCATAGATTGCCAAAAGAAAAACATAGTGCTATTGTTAGTAGGCAAAGTGATTTGTCTAGATACAAAAATCTAAGGAAATTGACAGAATTATTAAGAAAGTGTAAGGTCCAGTTTTGGAATCCAAGCCACCATCCTGTTTACTCATAAAAACAGCTCCAGGTGTTATGCATAAATGGCCCCTGGAAAACAAAGGCGAGCCAGGTTGGGGGAGATGCCCAACCAGTTAAACCCATCCAGGGAGGGGCCTGGGGAGGTATTTAGATGCAAACTAAGAATAGGCACTAAGAATGGGTGGTTGACTTGTGAACTGTGTGGCCCATGCTTGCTGTTTGAAATGCATATAAAACCCTAGACCCTTGCATTCGGGGTCCCTGCTGAAACCCACAGAGCTGGGTGGATGCTTGGACCCCAGCTAGCTGGAAATAAACCTGGACCCCCAGCTAGCTGGTAATAAACCTTGCTGTGCGATTTGCATTATCCTGAGTGTCCTCGGTTTCTCTTTGGGGAGGCGGTGACACCGGACTTTAACAAAAGCTTAGTAGCATTGCTGAATACAAGATTGGTAGATAAAACAATGGTAATCCTCCTAAACCCAATAATCAATTATAAAATGCTGTTGTGTAAAATATAGCATTTATAATGGAAAAAATTATTAAAAAGTAAACTTGTGTTAAATCTTCACTTACGATATTCAAGAACTCTATAACTCCAAGTTTTTAAGATAATAATTCTACTACAAATACCACTGTTTGTCTATTATAAACACATTTTTTAAAAGCATCTCTAAGATTGGGATATGTCTTACAACCAATGGTTTCTTCTATCTTGTCCCCCAGGATGGATTGTGATAGAACTGTCATTGCCTAGGCATGGGTAAACTTTTGCTCATAGATGTTCATATTCTTGTCACTTCAATTGAGTTATGTGCATTTTTGGGCTACATGTGTTGAGTTTAATGGCTGTTTAAAATATCTTAAAATGGTAATGTTATGATTTCGCATTAAAATGAAATTTTATTGTGTGTGCAGAAAGGCACTGAAACAGAGCAGAGGGCATAAATTTGATATCAAGAAAGTAAATCTCTTTTATTAGAAGAATGACTGAAATTAAATATTTCATTGCAAAGAACACTGAAGGACCTAAGAAAAGAAGAGACTCATGAGTAGGTGAAGCTGAATTATGTTTTGGCACTGTGGCTGGGAAAAACATTTTTGAGACAGTAGCAGATGGGCCATTCTTATAAGAAATGCTGCATTATCAATGTCTTTTGTGGCACAGAGGCTATTATTATATGGCAAAACACAGATATTGAAATTTTAAAGTGATTCAGAGAAGTCAGACTATCAGAGAAGTCAGAATGTCAAGAAGTTTTAGAGATGTTTCAACCCATTCAATTCACTTATATTTTCATTTTAATGGACACACAAGAAAATGTATGATAATAATACACATCAAATAAGTCTAAAGGAACTTTTTCAATACATATAAAATAAAAAAGCCTAAGGGATAAGAAAAGATTATGTCATAGCTAAATGGGCAGCAATTTTTCTTCCCTAGTGGCACAGAAAATAATGATGTGTCTTACAATCTATGACATTACAGAATAGATGAGGTCTACAAATGCTATGCAATTCCAGACACAAACTAAACATGAATTTTCTTGGAACTTGACAATCCAATTCTAAAACTCATATGAACAAATAGAGGTACAAGATGGAAGTTACCAGGGACAGATCACAGAGGGCTTTGTGGGTCAGGATAAGAAACTTAGACATTTTTCTTTCCTTTTTTCCCCCTTTTATTTATTTATTTGACATTGTATTTATTTATTTGAGAAAGAGAGAATGAGAGCACAAGCAAGGGTGGGGGGGTGAGAAGGGAGGGACAGAGGGAGAGGGAGAAGCAGAATCCCCGCTAAGCAAGGAGCTCAACGTTGGAGCTGGATCCTAGGACCCCGAGATGACCTTAGCCAAAAGCAGACCCTTAATGAAATCTGCTACCCTGGTGGCCCCTAGACATTTTTTCTAAGTGTGGTGAGGACTGACTGTTACTTTCTAAGCAAGTTAGTGCTCATTTACAGTTTTTAAAAGTTACAGTAAAAAGAATAAATCATCCCATTTGCAGTATGAAGAAATTTTATATAATACCTCAAATCTCTTGAAGAATAAGAAAGATTCTTCCTTATTTACCCTACCAAACATTAAGGCTTATTACAAAGCTATAGTAAAATAAACCAGTGTACTAATAGAACATAGATAGATTGATTGAACATAGTGAAAATTTTAGAAAGAGACCCAAACAATTATAGAAATTTGATATATAGCAGAGGTAGCAGTAAAAATCAACAGTAAGGGGGCACCTGGGTGCCTCAGTCGTTAAGCATCTGCCTTGAGCTCAGGTCATGACCCCAGGGTCCTGGGATTGAGTCCTGTATCAGGTTCCTTGCTCAGCAGGGAGTCTGCTTCTGCCTCTGCCTTTGTCCTGCTAGGTCCCTCCCTCTCTCAAATGAATAAATAAAATATTAAAAAAATAAAAATCAACAGTAAAGGGTGCTTGGGTATCTCAGCTGGTTAAGCATCTGACTCTTCATCTCAGCTGAGGTCTGATCTCAGGGTCATGAGTTCAAGCCCTGCACAGGGCTCCACAGTGTGGAGCCCACTTAAAAAATGAAAAGAAAAAAAGAAATCAACAGTGAAAGGCTGGTCGGATCCTGGAGTGACTGGGACAAATGGAAATAAAAACCTATTTGATACTTTAACAAGGGGGTTCCAGGTGAATTAAACGGTTAAATGTGAGAAGAAAACCTTTTAAACTTTCAAGAGAAAATGTAGTTTCTTCAGCAAGACATAAAATGAATACAAACCATCAAAGAAAAGATCAATTAATTTGACTGCATTAAAATTTAAAAAATCTATTTAAGTAGGGTCCAAAAACAAAGTGAAAAAAAGAAGTCAACGACTAAGAAAAAGTTAGTTACCATCTATATAACTGACTGAGAGGGTCAGTATACAGATACATAAAGAATTCCTCTAACCCCAAGGAAAATAAAAGTCAAAAAGAGCAATAGACCTTTCATACATGAGAAAATCTGAATGATCAATAAACATATGAAAGGGTACAAAAAGATGCTTAATGTGTAAAACAAAATAAAGTGTTATATTTATAACTGTGAAGTTGATGAAAATTATACAATCTGGCAACACCAAGAAAGGTCATGATAAAATAGGCATTCTCATCCATTACTAATAAAACTGTAAAGGAATACAACCACTCTTGCAATTTCTAGTGAAGTTAAAAATGCACATGCTCTGAACTTTTGTTGATAGGAACTGAAGAAGTCTTCATTCATATATATAAGGGGAAATGCACAAGGATGTACATTTCTCATATTAGCTAAAATTGGAAATCTCACTTATCACTGTCTGCCTTCAGTACCTTTGGTATACCACTTCACATACAATATTAAAATCTTACTTTACACCTTTATTTCTCCCCTACAGGCCTTTGTGTTATTGTTGTCACATATCTTACTTTTACATGTTATAAAGCCCACAACATGCTATTTTTACTTTTCCTTTAAATAATCAATTATCTTTTAAAGTTATTTAATCTCTTTTTTTTTTAAAGATTTTATTTATTTGACAGAGAGAAACACAGCCAGAGAGGGAACACAAGCAGGGGGAGCGAGAGAGGGAGAAGCAGGCTTCCCACCGAGCAGGGAGCCCGATGTGGGACTCGATCCCGGGTCTCCAGGATCATGACCCGAGCCGAAGGCAGTCGCCTAACCAACTGAGCCACCCAGGCGCCCCTAAAGTTATTTAAATAGTAAGAAAACAGTTTTCATGTTTACTGCCATAATAGGCAGAGTAATGGTCCCCCAAAGATGTCCATGTCCTAATCTTCGGAACCTGTAAAGATGTTACCTTACATTTCGAAAGGGACTTTGCAGATGTGATTAAAGATAAGGACTCTGATGTGAAGAAATTATCCTGGACTATTAAGGAGCCTCAACCTAATCACAAAGTAAAAAAGAGTGAGTTAGAGAAAAGGTAGTGTGAAAAGAATTCTGAGACATATAGGGCTATGCACAAGTATTAGAGAACTCTAAGAGCTAAAGGTAGCCCCACACTGACCATCAGCAAGGACACCAACTCTTCCCTAGGGCCTCCAGAAAGAACATGACCCTGCCAAGACCTGGACTTTAGCTCAGTGAGACATGCGTCAGACTTCTGATATGTGGAAGCTGCAAAATAATACATTTCTGCTGTTTCAAGCTGCGAAGTTTGTGATCGTTTGTTACAGCAACAACAGAAAACTATTACATCCCCATATATATATCATCTATAGTGTTCTTCATTCTTTTGTGTGGATCCACGTTTCCATCTACTATCACCTCCCTGTGGCCTGAAGGACTTCCTTTAGCATTTAGTTTTTAGCAGATATTCTCACTGGATATAATATTCCAGTACTTTAAAGATGTCCCTCCACTGTCTTCTATCTAATATTTTTTCCCCTAAAGGATAAATAGGAGAAAATATTTGTGAGCTTGGATTAAGGAAAAATTTCTTAGATACAGCACCAAAAGCACAAGCCAAACAACAAGAAAAAATAGATATATTTCATCAAAATTAAGAACTTCTATTTTTCAAAAGACACTGTTAGAAGAATGAAAAAACAAGTTATGGACTGTGAGATAGTATTTGGAAATCACATATTTGAAAAGGACTTGTATTCTGAATATATAAATTACTCTCAAACAGAATAGGAGACAAACAACTCAATAAAAGAATAGGCAAAAGGTTTGAACAGATACTTCATCAAAAAATACACAGATGAGGGCGCCTGGGTGGCTCAGAGGGTTAAGCCTCTGCCTTTGGCTCAGGTCATAATCTCAGGGTCCTGGGATCGAGTCCCACATCGGGCACTCTGCTCAGCAGGGCGCCTGCTTCCCCCTCTTTCTCTGCTTGCCTGTCTGCCTATTTGTGATCTCTCTCTCTGTCAAATAAATAAATAAAACCTTAAAAAATACACAGATGACAAAGTAACACACGAAAAGATATACAAAATTAGTCATGAGGAAGTACAAATTAAATCACAATGAGATAATGCTATACACATATTAGAATGTCTAAAGTGCAAAAGAAAGGAAAAAAGATAGAAAATTCAACCATATTAAGTGTTGACAAAGATGAGGAACACCTGCAGTTTTCATACCCTGCTGGGTGACTGTTGAATTATATTTTGGGAACCAGTTTGGCAATTTCTTACAAAATCAGATCCACACCTACTGTATGACTCAGTAACGCCATTTTTAGGCATTTACCCAAGACAAACGAAAAATTATGTCAGCATAAAGACTTGCACATAGAAGCTTTATTCTAAAAGCTAAAAGCTAGTAACAACCCAATTATCGGTGGATAAATATACAGATAAAGAAATCGTAGTATATCCATAAATGGAATACTACTTAGCAATAAAAACAAATGAGCTACAACGAACAACATGAATGAGACTTATAATTACTATGCTAAATGAAAGAAGCTAGACGGAAAAAAGAAAGCACATACTGTTTAAATACATTTATATAATTTCTAGGAAAAGCAAAGTAATTAATAGTGTTATCAAGCAGATCAATGATTGCTTACAGTTTGGGACAGGGAGAGAGAGAGAGTTACATAACAAAGGAGCAGCACAAGGAAACTTTCAGGGATGATAGATTTGGTGATTATTGCTTGTCAGGATATACTGATGGTTTCATGGTGCCTATTCATATCAAAACTTGTCAATTTGCATACAAAACATATGCAATCTATTATATTTCAATTATATCCCAATAATGCTGTTAACAACAAACAAAAAACAAGGCCATCAGTTTGACAAAAATCAATATCAAACATTGGTGAGAATTGGGAGAAAAATGAACTTTCACACTGATGGTGGGAAGAAAAAATGGTACAAACATATGCTGGGACACTGCACCAACATGCAGCAAAATTTAAAATGTCAATCTCCTAAGATTCAAAAATTTGACTTCTAGGAGTATAGCCTAGAGAAACTCTTCCCATAAACACCAGGACAGGCAGTGGTATGCCGATAAAGATAAGACCACTGGCTCTCTGGGGAAATAAAAAGTCCTGTTTTCTAGCATTTGCCAATTTTGCTGATGTAAATAAACTGTGGCTAATTTCTAGGCACTGACATCACTACATGCAAAGTTGAGAGGAGATTCATACAGCAGTTAAGTGCCCATCAGTAATGGAATGGGTAGACGAATACAGTGTACTTGTACAATGAAGCATATAAACGAACCTCAAAAACATATTAAGAGAAAAATGTCAGTTGCATGTACAGTGTGATACCATTTACGTAAACCTAAAAGTTCATGAAACCATAATGTCTTAGTCCATTTGGGCTGCTATAACAGAATACCATAGGCTGGGTAGCTTATAAACAGTTGGGAAGGCTGGTTAGTCCAAGATCAACAAACCGGTAGATTTGGCGTCTGGTGAGAACTCACTTCCGGGTTTATAGATATTTTCTAGCTGCATCTTCACTAGTGGAAGAAGTGAGGGAGCTCTCCCAGGTCTCTTTTAATGATAAAAGGGGCACTGATCCCATTAATGAAGGATGATGACCTCATCACCTCATGACCTCATCACCTACCAAAGGCCCCACCTCCTATTACCATCATATTGGGGATTAGGATTTAACTTGTGAATTTGGGTTGAAGGGGGAGACACAGACATTCAATCTATAGCAAGAAGCGTAGATCGTACATCAGTAAATGCGTATGGAGGAAAGTTATTTAAACATGGGAACAAGGACATGTGCTAAATGCCTGGCAATGCTTCTATTTGGAGTGGGAGGAGATGGGATTAGGTATTTATGTATTTATAAGGTCACTACCACAAATGTAATGGCTTCAAATGACATACATTTATTATCTCATGGCTTCTGTGAGTCAGAAGTCTGGGCAAGGCTTAAGTGGGTCGTCTGTTCAGGGTCTTACGGGATGCAGTCAAGGTGTTGACAAGGGTCTTCATTGGAGGCTTGGCTATGGAAGAATTCCTTTCCACACTCACACAGTGTTGGAACATGTAATTCCTTGGGACTGTAGGATTCATAGCAGCTGGCTTCTTCAAAGCCAGCAATGGGAGAGAAAGGATTTAATGTAGAGAGTTGGCTTAGCAAGATGGAGTTATATAATGTAATGTAGTTGTGGGAGTGGCATCCCATCTCTTTGCCGTAATCTTTTTTTTTTTTTAATATTTTATTTATTTGACAGAGAGAAACACAGCCAGAGAGGGAACACAAGCAGGAGGAGAGAGAGAGGGAGAAGCAGGCTTACCGCCGAGCAGGGAGCCCGATGTGGGACTCGATCCCAGGTCTCTGGGATCATGACCTGAGCCGAAGGCAGTGGCTTAACCAACTGAGCCACCCAGGCGCCCCTCTTTGCCATAATCTATTAGTTCGGAAGCAGATCACAGGCCCTGCCTGTTATTTTTTTTTAAAGATTTTATTTATTTATTTGAGAGAAAGAGAGAGCATGCAAGCAGGGGGAGTGGCAGACAGAGGTAGAAGCGGACTCCCTACTGAGCAAGGGGCCCAGCATGGGGCTCAATCCCAGGACCCCGGGATCATGACCTGAGCTAAAGGGAGATACTTAACCAAATGAGCCACCCAAGTGCCCCAAGCCCCCCCACTCTTAAGGGCAGGGGCATCCACAGGATATGGAGATCATGGAGGCCCATCCTAGAATCTATGTGCCATAACTAGGTGAGAAACAGAGGTCTTAATCTTTAGCTGCAAAAATTTACTTCTTCTTTTTAAAACGAAAACAAAAACCTCACACACAAAAAGGAAACTGAACAGCAACGGATACTGTACAAACAATGTGAAGCAACATAATCAAATCTCATAAAAATGAAAAGTAGGAGTGTGCCTAATAGAAAATATAAACCTTTTATGTAGGTTAATAAAAAACAGCCTTACATCATAAGCTACCGCTATGCAGGAAGCGATCTTTTACAATGGTAGATGGTTTCGTTTAATTTTCTGACATGGTTTATTAATAACACGTGAGGCACCTCTGCTTACATTTTGCAGCCTCTAATCCCCATAGGGCAGGGGCCCTGTCTGTTTGTTTTTCATCGCTGTACTGTTAAATGAAGCTGTCTTTCAGTAGGTGAGCCAGCTCGCAATCTCGCAGCTGCTGTCTGGGCTGTGGCATAAAGCATGGAATCCATTTGATATAAGTGGTCATTGTATTGGAGTTTTCATTTCATTTTTCCTTTGGGTAAGAATGAAATTCTTTATCCTAATCAGCAAAGTGTTACTATTGCCTTCTCAGGAGCCAGATACAACATTCTTTTAATTTGTTTACAATCTTAAACTCACGGTGACAAAATGGGTCTTTGGATTTTCTATGTTTACTACATCTGTTGTCATTAGGCAGTCTGCCTTTATTGAAAACACCAAACATCTTGTATTAAAAGCAACACAGCGTCATTTCTGATTTGAAATTCTATTGTTTTTTGACTTCTCTTCATTAGTATGTTAATATAAATTGTTTGGAGAAGTTTTTGCCTGTGCATACTCGCAGCATTGTTTTTTCCTTTTTTTAAAAGATTTTATTTTTTAATAAAAAATTGAACATTTTTAATAAAAATTTTAATAAAAATTTGAAATCATGGGGTACCTGGGTGGCTCAGTGGTTAAGCCTCTGCCTTCAGCTTAGGTCATGATCCCAGAGTCCCCGGATTGAGCCCCGCATCAGGCTGCCTGCTCGGCGGGAAGCCTGCTTATCCCTCTCTCACTCCCCCTGGTTGTGTTCCCTCTCTGGCTGTGTTTCTCTTTGTCAAATACATACAATCTTAAAAAAATTTTTTTTGAAATCGCAACCCCGAGATCAAGTGTCATCCTGCTCTACTGACTGAGCCGGCCAGGTGCCCCTAGATTTGGTGTATTTCTTATATAAATTGGATTAGACAAACTGTGGAAAGAGCCAACGCGCCCTTCAACAGATGAATGGATAAAGAAGATATGGTCCATATATACAATGGAATATTACACCTCCATCAGAAAGGATGAATATCCAACTTTTGTAGCAACATGGATGGGATTGGAGGAGATTATGCTGAGTGAAATAAGCCAAGCAGAGAAGGTCAATTTTCATATGGTATCATTAACTTGTGGCACATAGGAGTAACATGGAGGACAGTAGGAGAAGGAAAGGAAATATGAACTGGGGTAATTCAGAGAGGGAGATGAAGCGACTTTGGACTCTGAGAAACAAACTGAGGGTTTTGGAAGGGAAGGGGTGGGGGTTTGGGTGAGCCTGGTGGTGGGTATTGAGGGCATGTATTGCATGGAGCACTGGGTGTGGGGCATAAACAGTGAATCTTGGAACACTGAAAAAATAAAATAGATTATTATAAAAAAATGCCCCCAAAACAAAGATGAAATCCTGGATGGAGAAAGGAATGGATAGGTGGATAGATACACAATAAAACAAATATAGTAAAAAAATAAAAAATAAAATAAAGAAATTGAATTAGGCAGAGAAATAATCCAAAGCGTCAAACTATAAATAGTTTAAATATGGCTCCACTGCCAAAAAGGGAAGCAATTACTTTTAATGTAGTACAAGCCACTGTACTGAGCTAAGTATATGTCCATTGAAACTAGTAGCAGGTCCAACCCACAGATTTCTTCCTTCGTCGGAGACTTAGAAAACTTATTAAATTATACTCTATTCTCTCTTATAGGGAAGGCTGCTGTCAACCATAACATTTGCTCACAGTCTCGTAGTCTGCTCACCACAGAAACTAATGTTTTACAAATATGTAGTCACTTAACACATCAATATGAAGGGCCTCCACCCGGAAGAATTTTGTTATCTGGCAAGTACGGGAGGTATGTGAGTAATGGCAACATAATAACAGCCACAGGAGAGATAGAAACAGGAAGGGAGGGGTGGCGCCTGGCTGGTTCAGTTGGACGCAACTCTTAATCTCTAGGTTGTGAGTTCGAGCCCCACGTTGGACAGGGAGCTTAATTAAAAATAAGCTGGAAAGAAAGAAAAAAGAGAGAGAGTTAAAGGAAGGAAGGATAAAAGTTCAGAAGATAAGTTATGAGAGCCACCACATATTTATTAAGTACCATTTGTGTGCCAGGTATCAAAAACAGGCTCTCTGCCCTGCCCCACCCTGCATTTGCCTAAAAGCACGTTCCCACTCTTAATTGCTGGAAAAAGAGGCGCTTATCAGCCCAGAGAGTACACTGAGAGGAATCTACATAACAAACCTGCTGGGGGACACTTGGTTGAGCTTGCAGGGGATGTGATTTTGGGATCCTGGGATGGAGTCCAGGGTCCAGCGCCTTGCTCAGCAGGGAGTCTGCCACCCCACCCCACCCCACTTGTGCTTTCTCCCTCCCTCTCTCTCTCTGGCAAATAAATAAATAAATAGATAGATAGATAGATAAATAAATAAATAAATAAATAAATAAATAAATAAATATTTAGAAACCTGCTGGGAAGCAAATACCCCCAAATTTAGTGGCTTAAGACAACAATGATTTATTATTTGTCCTGATTCAGTGGGTTAGCTGACCAGTTCTTCTACTGGTGTGGTCTGAGTTACTCATGCTGCTGGAGGCTCCACTGGGGCTGTGATATCCGAGATGGCCTCATTTACAAGTTGGGCCCTTGATGCAGGCTGTGGATTGGAGCCTCTGAACTCACCTCCATGTGGCCTTTCATCCGGGCTTCTCCACAGCTTAATGATTTGTGGGCTGCTCTGATCAGAATGTGAGGGGGGCATCAAATGTGGAGCATCCTGATTGGGTGGGGTCTGGTGGTGCAGGCCGTGAAAGAATTCACCCCAGGTAGAACAAAACAGAAGTTTATGCAGCAGGCAGGACAGCGGCGAGACCCTCTGCTACAAGGTGGTGACGAGGGACCACAGTTACAGGACAGAGTGAGAGAGTATGGGGACTTATGGAATCGTCCCTTTTTTGGTAACTTTAGGAACTGTGCCTGGTTGTAATTGGCCAGTTAAGGCCTATGGCTATTTCGAGGTGGGTCGATAAATGAGCCTGTGGGCCCTTTTGCCTTGTTTCTTTCACGAAGTGTCATTGCCTAAAAAGCAGCTTCCAGATGACTCAACACGGGAGTATCAGGGTTCCAAGAGAGTAAGCCCCAATGCATGAGGGCTTAATAAGCCTCTACTCCTGCTACATTTGCTGACATCCAGCAGGGTCAAAGCAAGTTATGCAGTGAAACCTGGAGTAAATGTGAGACACTGTGCTAGGGCCCGGATACCAGGAGGTGTGATTCATCGGGGGCCATTTGTGTATCAATCTACCACATTTATCATAGGACTTTAAAAATCCACTGAAACTTGGGTTCTTCCCCTATAAAAGGAGGAGATGGGACTGAGTTAACCCTAATGTCTTACTATCACTTGTGATGACTGGGAAATAGAGGTCATCGGGGGCACACTAACAGCTTGCTTTCTCCAACTTGGCTCCATAATCCCTTTGATGCAGGCAGGCCAGGTCTGAGGACCCAGGCGGACTCCCACAGGACCAATAAAGAGGGTCCTTGGCTTTGTGCAGGAGGGAAATCAAGTGCCAGCCAGCAGGAAGTGAGATGGGAGTTTACTGAAGACATAGAGAAAACAGGTACAGATGGAGTGTCTGGGAGACTCATAAAGGAAAAGGAGAGGAAGTCTTATCTTTGCTTGGGGACCTGGAGTTTTTGTTGAGGATGGTGATCCAGTGGGTGTGCCTTCTCAGGCATCATGGTCTCCTGGATGTGTCCTCTCAGGCACCCAGAACTGGATGAACAAGGACCAGTGCTCAGGTGCCCTTCATAAATCACTTAAGCCCTGGAGCCAGAGGTCTTTGACCTCAAGGTGTTTGGAGTCAGTGGTGATGCCTGGTCACTCCTTAGGTGTTATCAATGGTTCTGGAAGGTTCCAAAGAAATCATCAGGTCCTCAACCTTTACAAGGTGGACATACATTAAGATGTGTGTTAAGGCAGGGGTGCAGGTCCAAGCAAGAACAGAAGCAGTAAAAGGAACAAAGGGGAAAAAAACCAGCCTTTTTTTTTATGGGATCCCTTCAGTTTCCCTGTCTCACCTTGATATGCTGCCCACTAATTTCTTCCTTTCCCTCAAAAAGTACCTTCCTAAACCTTCTCAACAGTCTCCCCAAAAATCTTTTAATGGTCTGTATTGTCTTAACTTAGGCAGAAAAAAAAGGAGAAAAGGAAAAAGGAGAAAAATACAAATTAAAACACTGTAGTACATTGTCTCTCAACTGTGCAGTGTAGACCACTGAAGATCTCTGGAGAACAAGAGGATGGCAGGACCCCAGTGTGCCTGTGGGTGGTATGCTGGCTTCAGGAGAAAAAGTAATGAGAGGTGCTGGTTCTGTCAGTTAAGCATCTGATGATTTTGGCTCAGGTCAGGATCTCAGGGTCCTGAGATGGGGCTTTGTGCTGGGCAGTAGAGCCTACTTAAGATGCTCTCCCTCTCTCTCCCTCTCCTTCTACCCCTCCCTGCCCCCATGCACCTGTGCGCTCTCTCTCTCTCTCTCTCTCTCTCTCTCTCTCTCTCTCTCTCTCTCTCTCTTTCTCTGAAAAAAAAAGAAAAGATGTGCCTGGGTGGCTTAGTCGGTTAAGCATCTCCCTTCAGCTCAGGTCATGATCCCAAGGTCCTGGGATGGAGTCCACTTTGGGAACCCTGCTTAGACGGTAGTCTGCTTCTTCCTCTGCCTGTCACTCCCTCTGCTTGTGCGCTCTCTCTCTCTGACAAATAAATAAATAAAATCTTTTTAAAAAATAAATAAAAGGAAGGAAGGGAGGAGGGAGGGGAGAAAGAGCAATGAAATAATTTCATTCTTCCACTTTTGTCATACTTGAAATATAAGATCATCATTTTCACAGGGTTTTTTTTTGTTTGTTTTAATGACTATTGCCTTTTTATTGTAGGTGAGGGGTGGAGGTATGGTGAGCAGGGAAGATCCTTGAGCAGATCCTGCAAAAAGTTAACTTTCCAGCAGTGGTCCAGGTACCATGTTGACTTGATAATTGTTAACATTGCAAGAGGCTGTTAGATAAAGCATTGGAAAACTCCAAACACAAGGAGCAGGTAGCGAGAGGGCCCAAGTCCTTTTATAGTGTTCTTAATGTGCTTATTTTCTCACCAACCAGTGGTGTGGACCCAAGCCCCATTCTACCCCTCAGCCTTGGCTATAGGCATGCTTCCCCTTAGTTTCTGAAGTTGTATACCTATGGCTAAATTCTGCAAGCACTACTTTCGTGGCTTCACGGATGCTAACATTAAGTTAGCCATGTTCTTTCTTGGCCTTGGCTAATATTATCTCATACTGTTTCCAGGCTATTGAGCACATCGGTTAAATTTGCATTTTCTCTTGGTTACCATCGTGTGGTTATGTCGGATGCACAATTGACATAAATGGGTCAATGACTCACAAGTGGTTCATTGAAAAGCAGTGATGAAATGGTCATAATCAACAGGCTCCGGTTTAATATTTCCCATGAATCTGGAAATGCTTGCGAAGTGAATCTGCTAGTCGTGATTTCTGACAAATAGTTGAAAAAGAATAGATTGAGTTGAAAGTATAATGAAAAATATCTGGGGATTGGATTTCATTGGACCTGTGATCTGTTTAAAAGCCCCAGAGTGTAGTCTATTATGTAATCTTGTTAAATAGTGGGAGGAAGACATTGAAAACGCTGTCATTTTCAAATCAAAGAGAGTGACCTCCGTGGTAAATTTAGTGTATGTATTCAAAGCAAGCGTGAACTAGAGACGTTAGATGTTAGACTCACAAGCATGAGTCTGAGAAACAACGAACGTGATTACCAAGAAAAGGTCTTTGACACACTGATTGATGACTTCAAATGGCTCGTTCACATAGTGTACCTCAGTAAGATAAGCAAGGTCTTGAGCAGACTGAACTTATCACTTGAGGGCCTGTGTTTAATCATTCTACAACTGCTTATTGAGTGCCAGCGATGTGCTAGATAGACGGTCAACCAAAAATCTCTCTTAAATCCCTAGCCTTTGAGTAATACGGTATACAGATGAGATACCTACATTTCCAAAGTGGCTAGTGTAAATTTTTTTTTCCTTCACATTGTAAAACAAAGAGAATCCTTTTTCTGTATTCCAGTAACATGTAAAATATGGCTTGGTGTTCGGCAGGATTTACAAAGCTATAATCGATGTAGGCAAAATGACAGTGTAACTATACTGTAAAAATGGCCATCCTGGGAAGGGAGGCATGCCAGCAGAAAAGAGATAAATCCTCTTTCAGAGCAAGAAGTTGATAGGTAGGCCCTGAAACTACAAAATTAAAAATATTTGGAGATCTTGAGGTACATATCCAAGCAATCAGTTACAAGAATTGAGGGGCGCTTGGATGGCTCCATCAGTTAAGCGTCTGCCCTTGGCTCAGTCATGATCCCAGAGTGCTGGGATCAAGTCCCACACTGGGTTCCTCGCTCTGCAGGGAGCCTGCTTCTCCTTCTGCCTCCCACTCCCCCTGCTTGTACTCACTCTCTCTGACAAATAAATAAACTCCTTAAAACAAATAAGATAAAGCAAAAAGGAAGAGATAAACTGTTAGTGTTCAGAGATGATATAATTGTGCGTGTTGAAACTCAAAATGGATGTTGACATAGGCTTTTTAAACAATAGGTAGCATGGTTCCTGAACATAAATTCTATGTACAGATACATCTGTGTATATCAGTCCAATCGGAATATAACATTTCAAACAATGATATGATACTTGATAGCATCTATCTTAGAGTAAGTTTTTCTGTAAAGGTTTATTAATTTGAGAGAGACAGAGAAACAGAGAGAAGGAGGGAGGGAACAGGGGTAGAGGGACAGAATCCTTCAAGCTGACTCCCTGTGGAGGATAGGGCCTGACTCAGGGTCCAGCCCATGAGCAATGAATTATGACCTGAGCTGAAACCAGGAGTCAGTCAGCTTCTTAGGTGACTGAGGCACCCAGGTGCCCCCCACATGGAAGAAGTTGAACACGGATTTCAAAAGATTCTTTGGAGCAAGTTCATAAAACTTTATTGAGAGAATTTCAACAGTGAAGTACCCCACAGAAGAGCAGTGTCAGTAGCACTTAAAATTACAATGCTTAGGGGCATCTAGATGGCTCAGTTTTTAAGCGTCTGCCTTCGGCTCAGGTCATGATATCAGGGTCCTGGGATCGAGCCCCACATTGTGCTCCCTGCTCAGCAGGAAGCCTGCTTCTCCCTCTCTCACTCCCCCTGCTTGTGTTCCCTCTCTTGCTCTGTCTCTCTCTGTCAAACAAATAAAATCTTTTTAAAAAATTGAAAGTTGTTTCCATGAGAATAGAAGGCACAGCACAGGGAATATAGTCAATGGTATTTTGGTAGGTCTGTGCCGTGATACATGGAAGCTACTCTACTTGTGGTGAACACAGCATAAGGTACAGAGATGTTGAATCACTATGGTGTATACCTGAAAGAAATTGCAACAGTGTGTGTCAACTGTACCCAAATTAAATACATTTTTAAAAAATTAAATTACAGTTTTTGGGGATGCCTGGGTGGCTCAGTGGGTTAAGCGTCTGCCCCTGGCTCAGGTCATGATCTCAGGGCCTTCCTCAGTGTAGAGTCTGCTTCTCCCTCTCCTTCGGCCCCACCTCCCTACCCCACCCCCACTTGTGCTCTTTCTCGCTTGCTCTCTCTCAAGTAAATAAAATCTTTTTAAAAAATTAAATTACATTTTTTTCTTTATTTTACTTTTTCAGTGTTCCAAGATTCATTGTTTATGCCCCACACCCAGTGGTCCATGTAATACGTGCCCTCAGTACCCACCACCAGGCTCTCCAATCCCTCACCCTCTTTCCTTCAAGACCCTCAGTTTGTTTCTGTGTCCAAAGTCTCTCTTGTTTCGTTTCCCTCCCCAAATTACCCTACTTCCCATTTCCTTTCCTTCTCCTACGGTCCTCTATATTACCCCTTAGGCACCACCAGTAAGTGAAACCATGTGATATTTGACTTTCTCTGATTGGCTCATTTCACTCAGCATAATCTCTTCCAATCCAGTCCATGTTGCTACAAAAGTTGGATATTCATCCTTTCTGATGGAGGCTTAGTATTCCATTGTATCTTCTTTATCCATTCATCTGTTGATGGGCACCTTGGTTCTTTCCACAGTTTGGAGATTGTGGCCATTGCTGCGATGAACATTGGGGTGCATATGGCCCTTCTTTTCACTACATCTGTATCTTTGGGGTAAATGCCCAGTAGTGCAATTGCAGGGTCATAGGGTAGCTCTATCTTTAACTTTTTAAGGAATCTCCACACTGTTTTCCAAAGCAGCTCACCAACTTGCATTCCCACCAACAGTGTAAGAGGGTTCCCCTTTCTCTGCAGCCTCTCCAACACTTGTTGTTTCCTGTCTTGTTGATTTTGGCCATTCTGACTAGTGTAAGGTGTTATCTCAGTGTTGTTTTGATTTGAATTTCCCTGAGAGCTAGGGATGATGAACATTTTTTCATGTGTCTGTTAGCCATTTGTATATCTTCTAAGCTGTGATCCCCAAGACAGCATGGTACTGACACAAAAACAGATGAATTACATTTTTTAAAAAAGAAACTTTTTGCCTCTGAAGATATGGCCTTGTGGGCTTGGGAGACTGCTGTTTTTTGCAGCCATGACCATTTAAATTATAGGCACATCTAATTTTGCTTAAAAAAATTTTTTTAAGGTATGTCATAAAAAATTTGGGAAATAGGGTGCCTGGGTGGCTCAGTGGGTTAAAGCCTCTGCCTTCAGCTCAGGTCATGATCTCAGGGTCCTGGGATCAAGGCCTGCATCGGGCTCTCTGCTCAGCAGGAAGCCTGCTTCCTCCTCTCTCTCTGCCTGCCTCTCTGCCTACTTGTGATCTCTCTCTGTGTCAAATAAATAAATAAATCTTTAAAAAAATTTAGGAAATGGGGAAATCATAACTAAGGTAAAAATCCCATATAATCGCTTTACCTGGTCATTTAAAAGCCATACATTTGCTTCACAATGGCTTTAAAACGACTCTAAAATTGCTTTTAAATGGCTTTTTAAATCATTGGATTAGTATGCTTATCTTTTTCATTTTTCAATAATAAAAAGAATGCTGCCTTACAGGGTTCTTTCATGACCCTGAGGTCAGGAGTCAGCTCAACTGACTGAGCCAGCCCAGTGCCCCACCTTACAGGTATCTTTATGCAAAAAAGAATTATAAAGCTGCCCCTCCACAAAGTAGAATATCTGTTAAAAACAAGTTGCTTGGGGCACCTGACTGGCAGGCGACTCTTGATCTTGGGGTCATGAGTTCAAGCTCCATATTGGGCATAGAGCTTACTTAAAAAAAAAAAAAAAAAAAAAAAAAAAGGAAGCTGCTAACTACCCTCTTAAATGAAAGTAAAATATAATTGCACTAAGTCTGATTTTTTTAGTGCTTGCAATGATTTTTAAAATTCATCCAGTGCTAGAATAATCCACCATGAGAGGATGGAAATGAACTCTTCTCAATGTACCTTGTATAACAGAGAGATCAGCGTTTTCTCCAAGATGACTTTTTCAACTGTGAGAATAAATCTGCAAAGATCACCTCCCTCCTCCCACCTACCCTCTCCCCTCACCTCCATTTGTGAAAGATTTGGATGCTTTTATAAGTGACTAATAACCCTGAGGATATATTGTAAGGACCTATTTAGAAGTTCAAGCCTCCATCTTGTTTACGCAGAAAAACAGCTTCAGGTGTTATGGGTAAACGGTCCCTGGAAAATAAAGATGAGCCAGGTTGGGGGAGATGCCCTATCAGCTAACCCCCTTAAGCTCCCATCCTAGGAGGTATGGAGAGGCAAATTAAGAATGGGCAGCCAGTTCCCGGTACTTAGGACCAGGTGAGAACACCCCATCAGCTAATCCCCTTAACCTCCCGGACCCTGACCAATGGAGATCCCCTGGTAAACCACTCTGTGGGGATTAAATGCATCATCAATGCATCATCACAGCAGAGTGAAGGAATTAACTCAGGCACGCTACGTGAGTCGGATCAGCTCGGGGTGCGGTTTTCCCCTATAAAAGGTAGCCTGTAAGAATAGGCGTGGCCAGTCTCTCTCTCAGGAGGCGACCCTGGCCTGGGCCACTATAATTCTTGATGCTTGACGTGAAATAAAGCTTTGCTTGACCTTCGCTTTTGTGTTAGCCTCGTTCCTTTGACCACGGACCCTATTATTATCAGTCTCTAAGCAAACTTCCCTTTTATTATTTGTCCTTCCAAGTGCAGATGACAACGGCTAAAATACACACACACACACACACCCCAGTTTGGGAAAGGGTTCAAACCCAGAGAAAGGGAACTGGCTTCCTGCCCTGAGAGGGGCAACATCTCATTTAACTCCCAGCCCTGGAGACAGCTCCACGTGATTATGGCACAGCACATTGCTGGAAAGACTGGTCTTTTTTATTTGTTCTGCCTTGTATGTTTGTTTTTAATGGTCTGATGTTCTGGATGTTTCTCCATTGAAGGTAGGGTCTCAGAAGTTTTGCAAGAAATACCCTCTGAAAGCACCCTCCCAAGAACAGATCCAATTTCACCACTTCACAAACTGTCAAAACATGCTGGATATTCTGGAGTGAGAAATGCTATTTTGAAATCTGCTTATAGATAGGAAGATATACATGAGGCCGTTGGCAGCCTTCCTGCCTCCTGACGAACTCAGGCCTGACTGCACTGACCACGTGTTTGCCTTTAGTCCCTTGAGAAAGTATGTGGAGTTACAGAAAACCTAGCCAGAAAAGATAAAGCCACAGAAGGAGTTTTCCTGGGAACTACCAACGAACTTTGGACCGCCTCTGATTAGCCAGATGCTGCAATGAATTCTTATCTATGACTTTAAGCATTTGTATCTGATTGAGGGTTATTTCCTTTGCCATCTCTGACTCATTTGAACAGTTGTCTCTTCTGTATACTTTTATTTCTAAAGATTGTATATATTTATTTTATTTATTTCTTTGTTTTAGAGCTAGAGAGCACAAGCAGGGGGAGCAGCAGGCAGAGGGAGAAGCAAGCAGGCTCCCTTGCTGAGTAGGGAGCTCAGTGTGGGATCCCGGGATCCCAACTAGAACAGAAGGCAGATGCTTAACCAACTGAGTGCACCCAGGTGTCCCTCTTCTGTATACTTTTTAAGAGTAGCATGTTTACTGATCTGAGTACTGCCTTTTCTCTTTTTTCAAATTACTGAGTGATATTACTAACTTTGTGTTATTCCTTCTGTGCCTTTCTTCGAAAAATGATTTCTCTCTTGTTCTGGGATTTTCTGGTTACAATAAGAAACAATGGCTTCTGAATCTTCTTTTTCTGGTCCTGGGCCATTAGAATACTACTTTTTTTTGGAAGAAGGTATGAATGCTCTCTACTCCTGACAGAACCAGTGAAATTCAGCTTTATTTTATATTTCATTTGATTCCCCGGACAATCAACTGTCTTCAACCACTGTTCTCCTATGGAGCTTATTTTATTTTCTATCCCAGAATACTGTAGCTTGAAAAAGAGCATGATAGGGGCGCCTGGGTGGCTCAGTTGGTTGAGCCACTGCCTTCGGCTCAGGTCATGGTCCTGGAGACCCGGGATCGAGCCCCACATCGGGCTCCCTGCTCGGCGGGAAGCCTGCTTCTCCCTCTCTCACTCCCCCTGCTTGTGTTCCCTCTCTCTGTCAAATAAATAAATAAAATCTTAAAAAAAAAAAAAAAAAAAAAAGAAAAAGAGCATGATAATATTATTAGTGAAGCTGTGTGCTATTTACAAGGATCATTATTTTAATATATTCATTAGAGGTTAAAATAATCAGTATCATTTGATATTCCTGTCCCTTGCATAAAAGAAAAACTTAACATGTTGTTAAATGAATAAATTAAGTAGCTAAATTATTCTTTACTCAATTTGAACTTGTAGAAATAGCTCATTGACTAGAGACTGGGTAACTTGCTACTGACGTCTACTTTATCCCTTCACTCTCCCCATATGTAAGTTTCGGTAGTTACCTTGCTGTTAGTAACTTAAATCACAAGATTTGGGCACCTGGGTGGCTCAGTCATTAGGCCTCTGCCTTTGGCTCAGGTCATGATCCCGGAGTCCCAGATCAACCCCGGCATCTGGCTCCCTGCTCGGCGGGAAGCCTGCTTCTTCCTTTCTTACTCCTCCTGCTTGTGTTCCCTTTCTCGCTGTCTCTCTGTCAAATAAATAAATAAAACCTTAAAAAAAAAAGAAAGTCACAACATTTGGATGTTTTGCTTAGGTAATACATTTAAGATGGCCAAAATTAAAAACAAGATAAAAAGTTGTGCCAAATAAGAAGTCTTAGTCCACATATCTACCTACTGGTTTCCTTCCCCGCCCCCAGCCACTTTATTATTAGTGTTGAAGGCCACAAAATGTGCCACTCCAAAATATGCCTCTTTGACATAAGGATGATTTTTGAGCTGATCATTTTTGAGAAGCTGTACACGCACAGGAGAATCTCTGAAAACAGAGAACTTACCCTTTCATAAGAGAAATTTACATTGATAAAGGAAATCTCCATTTGTAAGAATGTTTCCCCCCCTCTGTACCAGCAAGAGAGAGATGACTCTTTTTTTTTTTTTTTTAAGATTTTATTTATTTGACAGCGAGAAACACAGCGAGAGAGGGAACACAAGCTGGGGGAGTGAGAGAGGGAGAAGCAGGCTTCCCGCCGAGCAGGGAGCCCGATGTGGGACTCGATCCCAGAACTCCGGGATCATGACCTGAGCTGAAGGCAGTCGCTTACCCAACTGAGCCACCCAGGCGTCCCGAGATGACTCTTAAATCACAAGAAACTCCACAGGGGAAGGCACCTAACTTAAACCTACGTTTACTGTGTTTTTCCTGATAATCCTCCATATCTCGCCTCTCTGGCCCACAACATCTTTTGTCTTTACCTGAAGATGGTAAAGTAATGGTTTGGGCCATTGGTATTGTGTTTACAGTGTTTACTGTTTTCCTGGGTCTCTCCCGTGTATACAGGATGTATACATATTATTAAACTTCTGCTTGTTTTTTTCTCTTACTAATCTGTCTTTTTGAAACAGGAAACTAAAGAGACCCCAGGAAAAACTGCTTTATTTGTTCCTTTTCCTGCTTCTGTTCTTGCTATGACCCACACTCTTGCCTTACATCCACCTAATAGAACAGATAACATATGTCCTCTTTGCAAAGGTCGAGGATCTAATGATTTCTTTGGAGTTTTCCAGCACAATAGATAACATCTAAGGAGTGATTGGGTGGGGTTGTTATGAATTTTTTCCAAGAACAATGACTCATCAAGACCCCTGGTTCTTGGGCATAAATGACTTACAGGGGACACCTAAACACTCATCTTTGTTCCTGGATTACTGAGAAAACACATTTGCCAGATCATCATCCTCAATAAAAATCCCAGACCCCAAGCAAAGATGAGACTCCTCTTTTTCTCTCCTCCTTTGCTCTCCTCTCCTCTCTCTATGCTATTTCTCTCTATACTATATCTATACTCTCTTTGTGTGTCATCAGTAAACTGTTCTTACTTCCTCTCAGTTCCTATTTGATTTCCATTCTGCACAAAGCCAAGGACCTTCTTCGCTGGTCCTGTGGGAACCCCTCTGGTTCCCTCAACCCAGTTAGCCTGCATCATTTGATTATAGGGAGTCTTGCTCAAGAACCTAGAAGGCTAGAGAAAAATTATTCCTTCCTGACTACAGTTTCAGCAATTCAGGTGGGTCTTGCTGAGATACCCTACCTGCTCTAGAGCCTACAGAATGGGATCCTGGGAAACTGCCAGTGTTACGGAACCTGGACTGGATCGCCTGACAAAAGAACCAAGCAGCACTTGGAGATCTTGGAGGATAGGTTTATTTAACACCAGTGGGCTCAGAGGAGAATGATCTCCAAATGTCTGAGCCCCAGGCACAAGCAAGGGGGGTAATTTATACACTTTTCCTTCTGCATACTTGGCACTTTCGGCGCGTGTGGGAAGTGGAGAAGAAGAAGAACCCGGAAGAGCCCTGGGACAGGGACTGAGACTCCCCTGCTGGCTCGATTGGCCATATTAGGACACAGATTTTTCCTCTTCAGCAGAAGCCACTGAAGGTTAAGAATTCTTACTAAAATCAGTTCTCTGTCCACAGTGCTCAGTCCAGAGAGGAAGAGAAAATTTTCACGTTGTCCCTCCTTTTCCAAATTCAGATTCATAAGTGAAAAACATTTCTAAGACTTAGTTCTTAGGATTGTGACTCTCATCAAAGTTTGATTGCAGGTACCTATTGGTTATTGATCCTTTCCTTCTCAAGAATAGTTATTGCTTTCCTTTTTATCTTGTCATCTGTTCTGAGAACTTAGCTTGGTTTTTCTGTCTACCCAGAACATGGATGTTTTTGGTTCTGTGTGTGTAAGTGGCTCAACTCTAAGGTTGGGGACACCAAAAATATGGCCAGACAAGAAATACGGGTTGGGCCCTATTTGCAGCTAGCATCTTACCAACTGTTGTCAGCTCTCAGGGGAGTTATCTGAATATTTCTTTTGGTTAGCTTTGGGAGTGGCCCTAGATCTTGGGAGGGTAGTATCTTTTGCACCCTCTTTGGGGACCCCTCTTGCATCCATGAGCAAACCATAAAAGGCCTATTGGTTTTGGTTTTTAGTCATTTGATAGATATGGCTTTGGTTTAAAAGAAAAAGAAGAAAGAGTTGTTCAATACCACCAGGGATATCTACTGTTTGTCCCAGCTGAAACCTGTCAAAATATTTGAGAGAATTCTTTAAAAAGTAGCTCTGATCAGAAGTTGGCTATACTGGAAGCTGATAACCAGGGTTTGATGAGAATTTCTTTTTAGGACTTCTTCCTTAATCTTTGGATTCCCATTTTAGTTGGACATCTTCTCATTGATGTAAAGAAGCAAACTGAAGATAATGTACTTGGATCTGCCCCTTTATGCCAGTCAGGTTGCAACCCAATTCTTTGAGGAATTAAAAACAATGTCCTTGTCTTACAAATTGAGTCAAGAAGAGGAAGGCAACTCTAGAAGCAGTTCAAAGCTCATCTGTCTTTTTACCAATCCCCAAGCCCCCCGTAATCATTTCAGAAGGCTTGTGGATATTGTTAAAAAAAAAAAAGAAACTGGACTTAATAAGCCAAAGTCTTTCTTGGAGATACTTGCATCCTTTCTCTGTGCCTTGGAGATACAAATGTTCTACCTGGTCTTCTCTAGGAACCCAGAGTCATCTCTATGAAATGCAAACTTCAGGGATGTAATCCTTACCAGAAGGACAAAAAAAAGTCTACTTGGAAACTAGGGAATGAAAATCCTTAAAAATCTTCTTTTACTAATAAATACTAGTAAAAAAACTTTAGCCACCTGAGCAGGTAACCTTAACTTATTCCATCTGCCAGAAACACAATTTGGATCCAACTATTCTTTACCCCCTCCAACTGTCCTTTTATAAACGAGTGAGTGTTGCATTATCATACCTGTCTCATGGCTAACATTTTAAAAAGAAAGCTATAAGATCTCTGTTTGCATCCATCTGTATATTTATGTATGATATAAATGTGTGATTTTTCTCCTTCTGGGTGGCATTGTCAAAATTACTTATAAAGAGCTCTATTAAACTGTCCTTAAAAAAACCCACTTAATATATAAATTAAGTACTCCTAAAACTCAGAAATATAGAAACTACCCCAAATGTTTTTCAAGTTCATGTGATCAGTGATAATCGTCAGTAAGTAAAAGCTAGTTTAAGTTTGTTGGTTTAATTAAAATAGGCATGTTTTTAGAGTTATCAGCATTTAATATAATGCAGATATACAACTTTTATTCTACCTGGATTTACTAATCAAATAAGTTATGTTCAAGTTCTCACTGTTAGAGAATTTGTTAGCAAGGAAAAAAAAAGAAAAACCTTGAGGTAATGGTTAGCTGTTCAATGTCTCATGAAGTTTTCCTGAATAATCTAAATATAATTATTAAGAACAAGTAAATTAAATAGATATAAGTGGGATAAAAGTTTATGGATCAACTTTTCATCAATAATTTATGTTTTATGGCATGCCTATTTAAAAATAGCTTCTAAAATCTTTTTGGTAACTTGAAACCTTGAGGTTATACTAAGCTAAGTGAAATGATGAATATTCACTAGATATCTAGATCATTTTCATATAGAGTTAAATATTTTTTTCTTCAAAGATTTTATTTATTTGAAAGAGAGATAGTATGAGCAGTGAGAGGGGCAGAGGTAGAGAGAGAGGTGGCAGGGGGAGAGGGACAAGCAGACCCTGTGCTGAGTACAGAGCCCAACTCAGGGCTCAATCCCATGACCCTGAGACCATGACCTGAGCCAAAGCCAAGAGTAGGATACTTAACCAACTGAGCCACCCAGGTGCCCCTGGTGGGCTGTATCAGCCTCCTTCCTTTGACCATGGACCCTAACATTGTGTAATCAAGTTTTCTTGGACTATGGGTCTGTTCTTAATGAGATTGTGAAAGGTTTTTCTTTACCTTTTAGGTAATCTTCCTAGAAAGAAAAGACTTTTCTGTCTTACCAAAGTAATTTCCTGTACTTCATGTTGCCTTTATCTTCAGGTCTTTGATTATTTAAGAAAATTGAGTCTTAATATTAAAAGAACTAAGTTTTATTCAAACCATGCAGCCTGTTTTTGCCTTTGACATTTTTTATTGTCACTTTGCATAAGTATATAATTAAGTATTGTTTCATAAAGACTTGTGATCCTATTCAGTCAAATGACCAAATCTTCTGATGGTTTTGACAAACGTCCTCAAATCAAATTCTAAGAGAAGTCTTTTGATCTTTACTTTGGGATTTTCCAGAGGGACCCTGGAATATGTCAAAAGGGTTTGTCCTCCAGTTTGCCCCTCATACACCGCAAGTAAGTGAGACTATGCGATACTTGACTTTCTCTTCTTGGCTTATTTCACTCAGCATAATCTCTTCCAGTCCAGTCCATGTTGCTACAAAAGTTGGGTATTCATCCTTTCTGATGGAGGCATAGTATTCCATTGTATATATGTACCACATCTTCTTTATCCATTCATCTGTTGATGGGCACCTTGGCTCTTTCCACAGTTTGGCGATTGTGA
>PITA01020715.1:8954-34401 GCA_004023965.1 Spilogale gracilis | reverse complement strand
TCCCTCTCTGGCTGTGTTTCTGTCTGTCAAATAAATAAAATCTTTAAAAAACAAAAAAAAAAGAAAGAAAACTGAGGGCCAAGGTGTGGTTCCCAAAAACTACACTTTCAAATAATTAACACATTTTTAAAACATGTAACAGGGGCGCCTGGGTGGCTCAGTTGGTTAATCGACTGCCTTCGGCTCAGGCCATGATTTCAGAGACCCGGGGTAGAGTCCCACATCAGGCTCCCTGCTCTGCGGGAAGCTTGCTTTTCCCTCTCTCACTCCCCCTGCTTATTTTCCCTCTGTCGTTGTGTTTCTCTCTGTCAAATAAATAAAATCTTTTTTAAAAAAAAAAAGATTGTATTTATTTATTTGACAGAGAAGGAACACAAGCAGGGGGAGTGAGAGAGGGAGAAGCAGGCTTCTCGCTGGGCCGGGAGCCCGATGTGGGGCTCAGTCCTGGGTCTCCAGGATCATGACCTGAGCCGAAGGCAGTCGCTTAACCAACTGAGCCACCCAGGCGCCCCTCATTTTTATGAAATTTTTAAAATAGCAGTATCACTGCACTACAACAGAAAGGGTGATTTTTTCTGCTTTCAAAATACTTTTCAAATTCTATTTTTGGCTTTGGGAATACAGAAATTCAATTGAATGAAATATACTAACTGCTATAACAAGCAAGACATGTTCTTTGGGAGCAAGAAAAACACTGGCAAAAAAGAAAAAAAAAGTTCTATCAATATAAGAGACATAAATAAGCAAGTTCTACTTTCCCCTTCCTTCCTTGCTTCCTTCCTTCTTTCCCTCATCCCATCCTTCCTCCCTCCTTTCTTCTTTCTTCCTTCTGCTCTCTTTTCCTTTCTTCCTTCCTTTTCCTTTATTCTTTTATCCTTTCTTTCTCTCAGATTCTACTTTTCATAAAGTACATTTCACAAAACTGGAACTACAGAACAAAGGTGCACGAGGAGGAAAGAAGTACAGACAGAAAATAAAGAAGTCTAGATTCACAGAGAACAGAGAATTTATAGTCTGTGGTCCCACTCTAGGATGGGAAGCTACTTGACATAATTTAAAATGAAGCAGGATCCCAGGTTTGTACTGTGGTGTGAAAATCAGGAAGGAATTCACCACCAGAAACGAATTTGCCTTTTCATGTGTTCCACATTCTGCTTCCTGCAGCCATCCTCCTCAGGAAGCGCCTTGTTTTATTACTTCTTTACTCTCTTGGAGGATTTCCGGGCACACACAGCCAACAGAAGTTAGAGTTTCCTGGAATGACTTAAAAGACCATTTGAAAGACTATGCTTGTTGGTAGATAGGGCCTATATAACTCATTTGCTGATTTGGGGATGAAAATCAATCTTTGTTTATGTTTCCATTTGTAGTAGTCAGCAAAAAATTGAAAGATATTCTTTGATTTAAGACAATGAATATTATTAGAAATTTTAGTACTCCGTATATTTTTTAAAAAGATTTTATTTATTTGAAAGAGAGAAACACAGCCAGAGAGGGAACACAAGCAGGGGGAGTGAGACAGGGAGAAGCAGGCTTCCCGCCGAGCAGGGAGCCTGATGCGGGACTCAATCCCGGGTCTCTGGGATCATGACCGGAGCTGAAGGCAGTTGCCCAAACAACTGAGCCACCCAGGTGCCCCTAGTGCTCTGTATATTGTGACCCATTTGGTCATGACTGAAACTCATAAGTCATTGCTGTTTGGAGTCACTCTGAAAACAAGGGTTACAATATTGTGAAAAGATTTAACTAGGTTGTATATCTGGATATCCAGTAGAAGGTAGAAACAAAAGACAAATTAGTTATGCCCACCATCTATAAAGCATTCCTTTAAATGAACGTACATTCCTCTTATGTCCTTGATTCTTTACTGATGGATCAGGAGGTAAAATAACAAGTTTTATTTCTCAAATTATTTTGGCTAAAGTGTTTTCATCTTGACTACAACGTAAGGAAGAAAGCTGTTGCAATATTAAATGTTGGAGTATATAAGTCAGTGTGGTTTTTGTTTTTATAATTGGGATTGAATTGAAGCATGGAGTCATTAACGAGGGAGTGAAGTGACCTAGATGGGAAATTAGCTGTGGAACAGAAGGCTATTTCATGGAGTTATTTCCCCCACACTGACCATGGCAGTACCGATTTTTCTGGCAGTGACCAATAGGACAAGTGACTGTGCACTGGTAGTTATAGGCCAATAGTCCCACCGTTTCATTTGGGAAAGATAAATCAAAACTTTAAGTTGACTACCAGATGTTTGCTGGTTTAAGATGATCTGACTTTTTAAAAATTATAAATACAAATTTTAGGTAATATATCTGAACAATATTTACTCATTTAAGATCATACGAATTCCTCCAAGTTTATATTCAAATGAAGGCTGAGCTTCCTTCAAGGTTTGCTTTTGGTGCTGTCTTGTCTTATTTCTCATCACCATCCTCCCTCCCAACTTTACCTGTGACTCCCTTCCTCCCGGATGTCCTAGCTGTTTCTCTCTAAGCACTGCCTTGGGGTTCAGATCTTGTGGGATAGACCCTCAGAGTATAGTGTCCTTATTTTTGTAAACCATAAAAATCTGAATTTCTAAGAAGTCTTTTCTAATTTTCTCCTCCTTCAGAATCTTGCCTCTCTTTATGGCTTTGGATTCAATCTTTTTTTTTTTTTTCAAGTGCTTATTAAGGGTCAATATGTCCTATTACTAGGATATATTCCTATGTTTGCCAAAGGTCATCTGAAATCATAACACACAATCTCAATAATAAACAAGACACCCCCCCCCAATATCATGGCAAAAATGCATGCCATTGCTCCCAATAAGAATGAAAAGAAGACTATAGATGGTTCTGTTATTCATCCCCATGCCTGGAAAACAGCATGGAACACCTGTGTTTTCTAATGTATGCTTGTGAAGTTATGGGGTAGGGGCTCAGCAAAAACATTCATACTGATGACAGGCAGACTATTCATTTCCCTCTCCTAACATAAACCAGAATCGAGTCATTGGAAGCCAATTTTGAATCTAAGGCAGATAATGCTTCCTGTATCCTGCTATTATTTTTCTTCCCAGCATGTGCCCAATGAAGATAAGTCCTGTGAATAATTATCTGACTGCATAAAACCATTAGGCCAGGTTCCAGTGAGGTACCACAGCTGTGCTAGGCACCAGATAACAGAAAAAGAACAGCACTCAGGGCTTTTTTCATCCTACATCTCCACCACGACTAGTGCAGTGGAGAGAAGACAGGACCCAGAGTGGGGTGGTCCTAATTTTCCAGGGTAAGTCATGAGACAAGGGTATAAGAGTCAACAAGTGAAGTCATCTAAGAAAAGAGCCAAGAGGACTGTTCTAGGCTATGCATCTCCTAAAACCTGGAGGTTGAGATAAATCTTTCAGTCTCTCCTCCTGTGGAAGGGATGCAACCGAGATGTTACAGTTAAGCCTGTCAGATAAAGCCAAAGTGTGGGAGAAGCTTGACAATTTCTAAGTTTCTAAGTTTCTGAAGTTCTTTCTTTGGAAGTGTTTGCAGTAGAGTTAAACAAAACCAACTCCTTAGAACATGTGTAATTCTCTCTTAGAAAGGGCCGGCAGTTGGCCGATGTGCTTTTTTTACATTTATGCTCCTCTGATGAAACTTCCTTGTTTTGTTTATTTAATTAATGGCTTTCTTCTCATTAGGCTTGCTGCCACAACCAAATGGACATTTCTCAGCCTGCCAAAGGGATGAGTCTGGACGGTCCACGCCTTGAGGCTAGCTTTTTGCTTTTTCTCTAATTTTTTAAAAGCTATCTTAAAGACGTGACTTTAAGTTACATTAGAACCAGAGGAAAATATCAGCAAATCCCACTGAAAAGAGTAAGTGAATAGCTTCAGGGGTTTGTGCCCCAAAAGTCAGATTTAATTTAATATCAGTTCTGTCTGGAAATCAGAATCAGAAGATTTTGAAAGGGCTAGGTGCTTTCTTCATAATTAGGTCAAAAGAGGTGAGCTTACTCAGTGGGGGCCTTTTTTTAAAATAGACCGAAATCTTTCTATTCAACTCAAAATACAGGTGGAGTCAAACTTTGTGTACATAACATCAATACATAAAGAATAAAAGTGAAATATCCATTTTTTTCTCTCAGATGTTTGGTTTTTTTTTTCTGTGACATTAATGCTTCCAGTGCCTGAACATTGTTCATTCTTCAGATAGATTTCGACCAATACCTGCAAAAAAAGGAAGACCACAGTAAGACAGGAGGTAGATGTTTGGAGGGAAGCACGAACAGAGGTGAAGAAAGCATGGAGGAATTGATGGTCTTTGGGGAAATGGAAGAGCTAATAGCAGAAAGACAGATGAGCCACACTACCAAACACCAACCCACTCAGCGCTGCTGTGAGGGGTAGAGGGCTCCTACTAATTGCTGCTCTGGTCTATAGGATATCTACACAAATCTTTCCTTAACTTGGAAAATTTTGAATAAAACATCTGTGGGCAGAAAACAATGGCTCAAGGAATTTCCATAGAAAGCCATTATGACACCAACAAAAATCACTGGGGCAAACATGGAAGTCTTGTCCCTTTTGTCTGACTTTCATTAGGATAAATCGAATGTTTACTGATTATCCAGGGCATATTCATGTAGACCAATTGAAGTGCTTGAGGGGACAATGTCTTTGTGAATGAGAGGGCAGGAGAGATTTTTGGAAGCTTTTCTCTGGTAGATAGCAAATACCAGCACTTCTTTTAGAGGAGAATAGCTTTTGTTGCATCCTTGCATTCATCAAAAACTGAGAATAAAATTTTCTGAGACTATCTTAGCAAATATCTTGTATTTATACATGGGTACTGCCTTGGAATCAGAACTCTAGACTCTGGTTTAGTTTGGGTCAGGCTGTCTGGGAACTTAGAAAAAGGCTGCTGATTTCTTGGCTTCACCTTTCACATCTGTAAAATGTGGAGGTTCACTTAGAACTTTTTTTTTTTTTACTTAGAAGTATTTTAAGATCCCTTCTAGTGCCACTATTCTAGAAATATATGCTTCTTCCAGAGAGCTTAGAGAAAGAAAATCATGTCTCTAGTATATATCTTTTCATTATAAGTAAAAAAAAATTAGGATAATACCATGGTTTGAGTAATGAAGACATTTTTGTCCTTGTGAAAAACTGTGTTTTTAAGCTTAGTCCAACTGAGAATTGTTAAGTAAATGGAAATAGAAGTATGTCTCAGTATTTCCTAGTTCAACTTTCCTCCACGGCTGAAGAAGTATGTGTCAACATATCACTATACAATTTCCAAAAGTTGTGAAGTAGACAGATTAAAGTTCTTCTTATAAAAAGAGCACAAGAGTTCTGGAGAAGATAAACAAAATGCAATAAATATGACAGGGCTCTGGAATAAAGCGCCTCAATCAAGGGAGAAATGCTGGACTAACATATCTTTATAGGCAAGCAGGTCTATGAAGTGTGGAGCATGTCGGCCTGGCCTGTCTTTGCCAGTGTACAAGCTGTGTAATGGAAGGCAAGCCCCTTAGCTCTCTGTTTTCCAGATTCCTTGTCTATAGAAGAAGGAATTGGAACAGATGAATTCCCAACCACTTTCAGCCTTAGAGTCTTACGACTCTGTAAGAAGTCATTAAAATGCAGTTGATTTTAAATTAATAACATAAACAAATTGCACAGACACATATTTTAAACCCTTAGGACAATAAATTCTTCAAAGATACTCATTTACATATAAATATTTATAAGTTAATTAAAACTCATAGGGTCATGTGACTTTAGATATGAAAGAGACCTTAGCAGCACCAGCCATTATAAAACTGCATCATGATTGTTTGTGAATGTGCCCCTTTCCTTGTGCATTCTTTGAGGAAATAGGGAAATAGTCTTGTGTTTCTTTTTATCATCAGTACTTAGACTAGTAGACAGTAGAGAGTAGACACTAAGTAAAGATTAATTGAACAAGTTTTTCAGATAAAGAATGAGGAACTCTGAAAAGATATGCTAAACTGCCTGAACTCACTCAGTAACTAGATTGGAGCTTCTTCCTCTTCTGAGACCCAATCCAGGGAGGGCTGGTTCTTTTTTAAGGCCACGTTGAGATTTTTTTTTTCCAAAATGTGTCATTGGCAATGGCATCTTTTCCATGAAAACAGGTCTGTTAAGGACTTTAAGGCAGGCTGAAGAAAATTAAAGGGACAATAAGGCACAGAATAAATATCCAATAACTATTCATTGATTGATTCAAACTTAAATCAAATTACTGTATCTTCTTAGCAGTAATTAGTTATCTTTTCATGCCTAACACAGTCATGGCTTGTGGTCCCAAGAAGCATCTGAAGAGTGGTGTAGCAGTTCCAAAGCATCAGATGCTGGGTAAACTGACAGGTGTATTTGCCCCTCATCCATCTACTGGTCCCCATAAGCTGAAAGAGTGTCTCACTCTCATTTTCTTAAAGAACGGATTTGTATGGTCTAACAGGGAATGGATTAAAAGAGATCTGTTTGCGATGTTTTACTATGACTGATGACAAGTTTCAAACTGATATAACTCACCCTGCTGGCTTTATGGGTCTCATCAGCTCCGACAAGACTGGGAGAACTTTTCCATCTGATCCATGACACCAAGGTCACTTTGCCATTCATCAGATTACACCTGACAAGGCCAAGTGTAAGTTGTACAAAGTAAGAAACGTCTTTGCAGGGACATAAGGAATCCCTCATCTGGTGATCCATGATGTTTGCACCATCCGCTGTCCTGATCCCTTCGTCCAGGTGACTGACACCATTCAGATTGATTTGGAGACGAGAAAGATCACTACTTTCATCAAGTTTGACACTGGTAATCCGTGTACTATAAGCAGATGTGCTAACCTGGGAAGAATTGGGGTGACCATCAGCAGAGAGGGACACCCTGGTTCTTTGATGTGGCTCATGTTACAGATGCCAATGGCAACAGCTTTGTCACCCAGATTTTCAACATTTTTTTCATTGGCAAAAGCAACAAACCAGAGATTTCTCTTCCCTGTGCAAAAGGTATCTACCTCACCATTGCTGAAGAGAGAGACAAGAGACTGGCAGCAATGGATGAAATGATCTCTAGATGACATGATTAGAAGACTCTATACTTAATTAAAGATAATAAAACATGACAAAAAAGTAATAAAGTTATAGTTCTGTGGTAGCTATCACCAAGAGAATCACCTTTATTTCTTCTTTGCCTGTATCACATGCCATCAAAGGATGAAGTCTATGTCTCCACACCCTTGAATCTAGCCCAGTCTGTCACTGTATTGACCAAAAGAGCACAGTGAGAGTGACACTCCATCAGTTCTGGTCCTGATCTTTAGGAAGCTGGTGGCGTTTTGTGTGTGTCCCTTGGAGGCTGTAGCTGTCATACATAAAGTTCAGCTTCAGCGCTGAAGAAGTCCTGAGACCACATGGAGAGGAGAAGAGCCCGGCTAGGCCTGGTTTTTCTGCAGCCCCATCCAGTCACCAGGCATGTGAGAAAGTGGTTTTTAATAGCTCAGTTTCTAGCTGAATATCACAAAGTGGCTAACACATGCAACAGATGAATCACACAGTTGAGTCCCACTTGAATTTGTAGTTAATAAAATTTGAGATATAATAAAAGGTTGTTATTGTAGGCCACTTAATTTTGGGGTCATTTATTTGCAGCAATACTTAACTGATGTCTTCATTTAAAATTTATGTAGTTCTATATTTTCCATAAATGAAACTCTTTTCTTATCTCCTACTCTTACCCAATATTAACACAGTTTGGGAGGATTTAATAATGCTGACCAATTTGAAGTTTTTCTGTGGTAAGAATTTCCCCAGGATGTCAACATTAAGGAAAACTACAGTTTATTTGACAGCAAAGAAGTTCATTTTTAATTGGATCCATGGTATATGAGCTATAGCATCAATTTCTTTCCCCATAAATGTAGCTTTACTTGTTATAAAAAAGTCAATTGAAACAGCAAAAATCTGCCTAGCACAGTTGAGTTTGACAAAAAGTGTCTTGAGAGAATGACTGTCATTTGTAAAATGAGTAATATCATTCCTTTTCTTCCCCTTTTACTAATCCCTGATTTACTATTTCCACATTCACTTCAAGTACCTCATTCACTTATGTATGGATTCCTTCAGAAAACCTTTTACTGAATCCTTACTGCATTCCTGACATGATCCTAAGTGCTGATGAAGAAACTATGATGACTAAAAGGTAGAACTGTACCTCAAAGGGCAAATATTCTATCAGGGAAGACAAGTGTAGTAAATAGGGCTTATGGGAGGAAGTGCAAAGGAGAATGGGAACTCAGAGATGAGAAACAGTGCCTAGAAAAATAGGCTGAAATTTCCAGAGAAGGTAAAGTTGGATGCAAAAAGATAAATTTTTTGGACAAAAAAAAAAAAAAAATTTGCAGACAAAGAAATGGTAAAGGACGTTTCAGGCCGAGAGATGACATATGCAAAGGAATGAAAAAGTAAGGCAAAAATGGCAGAACTTCTCTTGTGGATGTAGCAAAAGACTGATGTGGGAAGGCAGGGGACTAACAAGGTTAAATAATGGACCATGGTAGAGAGGGGTTAGGGGACACAGAGTGAAGAACTCTTATGTCATGAACTCATAGCCAATTGGCCCTTACCCAGTGCTTGTAAGGCCTACAACTGATTAGACCGGAGGTGAACAGCTGGCCCAATGTTGGGTCATCCTTTGGCTTGACTGTAATCAAGCTGATTTTCTATCTTAGGCATTTGCCCTAAGAGATATGATTGGATACTCTCCTGATCGTACGGCAGCAAACACTGAAACAATTAACCACATCGACACGGGGTCAGCTCTGACCTCTCGGCAAGCCCGAGCCACAGGCAGCTTGAGGCGTCAGGTTATCAGCAATTCTACAGCCCTTACAGAGTCTAGGGGTAAGAAAATGGAATCGCTATACTAAGAGGCAGAAGTGAAGAGGCAGGCAGTCAGAATGAAAGCGAGAGTGAGAGAAAGATAGACAGAGGCCCACGAAAACAGCCCCGGGTAGATCGTTTCTGAGAGGAGGGTGTGGGATTGCACAATTAGGCCAAATGTGGTAGGGACGTCCACTACATGAAAACTTGGTTTTATCCATTGCATATGACAATTATTACTGACCTCAGAAAGAAGGCAGTCTCAGAGGACACGTGGCCAGAGTCTAGACACTATTATTAGAAGTTCTGAGGCTACGGAGTGTGTGAAATAAGGTGAGTGAAATATGACAGATACGGATGACTCATTCTATCAACCGGTGAGGCCGTGGCAGACGGCTACAGGGATGAGGGAATTCAGAACACATCCAAATGGGGCCACCCTTCTCATATTTCTCCTGATTTGAGGAGGACTCCCACTCTGCATTCTTCTGAGATCTGCTGCATTCTCTTTCATTAATGGTCAACCGACGTTGCTAATGTTCCACCAACTTCGGCAATGCACAACTCAGCAAGTCCCCGCTTTGCCTAATTACCACTCGTATATTCAAAGACTGGATGAACTGGGGTCACCTGGGACCACAAAGAGATGGAGCAAAGTGAACTAGGTTTTCTATTGTGATTTTTCTAGCCCTGGGATCTTTGGAGTGTGATTCTGCCCTACATAGATAGTAGAACAAATGTTAACATTACAAGGCTCATTACCTTGTTGCTGGCCCAGCCATTGCTGCCTTACCCACAACAGTTTGTAGTTTCTCTTATGCTGTCTCCCACAAAGAGCAGGGAGAGTGGGTGTCTCCAGCAGTGTGTGGGGGCACCAGTCACACAAGAGGCCCTGCGAGCTCTTGGGGACAGCTGCTTGCTGTAATATCACAGTCCCATCACTCCCCCACAGAGGAGCTCGCACCTCAAATCTTTCAGGAAAACAGCTTTTGTTTCTAGAACAGCAGTAGACTTACTGTCCACCTGTTCTGAAGGAGATACAAGAAAAGAAAACAATAGGCCATGAGTCATGATCAAAGGAAGGGAAAAAACACCAATGAAACAATGTCCTGTGAGAAAGCTCAGAGCTGAGTTTTATTTGTTTCTTACAGGCTGAGATATAAAGGGAGTTGAAAGAGTAGAACAGCCTTCTCTGGTTAATATATTAGCCAAATACACCGAGGCTGATGGTTTGCTCACCGCCAGGGTGCACCAATGCACACAGCATTCCAAACTTCTAACAAGATCAGCGTTTTTAGCCCTTAATAAATGGGACTCAAGTCACTTTTGAAAAGGATGCTGTACAGTTGGATTACTAAGGCTCTGTTTATTATAGCACAATTCTCAAATCCTCTGAATGGCTTTTTATCACATCTGCAGTCTGTCCTGCTACAACATGTGTTTTTAAATGCAAATCAACTCATATGCAATTGGTAATTAGGGGAGTGATATCAGTATAACACAGAAAACAAATTGGGCCAAACATGGTTTTTCCTAGTGTGTTCCTTGTTTGAAGCAATCAACTGTGTAAGCTTTTTCACAGTTAAATAAAACAGAACTTTAACAGTATTTGAAGAGTTTGAAAAAAAAAAAAAGGCTTATAAGTCTCTAAATATCTTCCTTTATTTGAAGAAAGGGGCTGGCTTAGCGGCCTGAAGTACCTGCTGTGTTGTCCACTAGGCTAAACTACCTGAAGGAACCGTAAATACAAGGATGATAACCCGGGAAGGTATTTTCTTGTATTAAAACAAGACAACAACAAACAACAAAAGTAGAAAAAGAGAAAAAACATCTGAGTCATAGTTTTACTTTAGCTGTCCTTTATCAAAGTGACTGTTGCTAAAGATTTTTATCTCCATGGGGAAAGCTTGAGTTCTACACTTTGAGACATCAAAGGGCAGTCTGACAGATTTTCAGGGCAAAGGCTAGTGGGGATTTAGCTCAATCTTAGTATCTTTGGGATTCTTATCATTTTTGTTAGTGCCTTTTTAAAAAGTGCCATGGCTTTTGAGGATCTGCTCCTAACCCTGTTTTTTCCAATGAGCACTGTGATGTTTAGTATGTGATTTTGCAAGAAGCAAAGTCATATGAGAGAAACACCTGTGCTTGTGTTTTTCTGGAACAACATTTGTGTAAGTCTTAGAAAACACCAGACATTTTCTACACATTTTATGTGCATTATCTCATTTAATCCTCACCACTTAATGAGGTTGGTTCTGTTACTATCCCGTTATTACAAATGAGGAAACTGAGATCCAAAGAGAATAAATGGGGAGCATAATAATGACTGTTCCAAGTGGTTATGCATCTGGGTGGGGTAGGAGGGACAGGGCCTAGTCTTTAATTTATACTGGTGGGAGGGTTATCTTATAAGGTAAATTTGCTGGGAAATCAGATTCTGTTGGAATGAGGCTATTAGATACAGGTAGCATATAACCTTACTTGAGAACTGGCTTTCAAGCTTTTCCACATATGTTAATATACATAATCAATTTCCCCTTTAACTCAGTTTCCAGGGCCCAGCCCCAGCAACAGTCAGGACTGAGAGGTGAGGAAGGCGTTGGCGCTTTCGAATGAGGAGACCGAATTCGAAGTGTGGTGTGGGGATCTCCTGAAAACACTGTTCTCAGGGCTCTTTATTTATAGTACAGTGTTACATATAAGAACAAAGAGTTTCCATTTAGATCACAAAGTTTCCTGTAAGCTATGATTCATCAATCTTGTGTGACAATAGTACCCACAGAGACCCCAACTATTACACAGAATGTTTTGGTTAAAGTTTGATCTAAGGAACAATCAATTAAGGACAAATCATACTTTCTGCCTCCCCCTTAAATGCACGGAGGCAAACAAGCGATTGGGTGGTTGTGAGATTTCTAATGTTTAAACTAAGTTAGTTACAATGCATCTACCATACTACTGTGATGATTTTTCTCATTATCTCAATAATCATCATGTTTTAAAAGGGTAGGGTGACACTTGAGGCTTCATGTGAGCAAGCTAAAAGTAGGAGTAGAGAAAGTTTTGATATAATTGTAGGTATAAGGAGAAAAGTGTTTTTCAGAACTAGTCAGGTGGAAAGGGAGAACAAAGAAAGCAAAGTTACATGGCGTTGATGACCGCAACTCTGCCTAACTCCCTCACTTTGAGGGAGGGTCATGGCATTCTGTGCCTTGCAGAGGGAAGCCATATGAATGACCGTGCTTCTGGTCTGTGACACTCAGTGATGTACATATTACTCTTTTCCAGCTTTTAATCAAGTTTCATAGATATTCCATATGAAGCAATGCAATTCTATGTACACTGGACTACAGTTATTGCATGGGTTACTCTGCTAGGACTTGATTAATCTCAACTTCTCATCTTCTTTCTTTGTTCCCTCCTTGACTCACTTCCTTCCTTCCTTCCTTCCTTCCTTCCTTCCTTACTTCCTTCCTTCCTTCCTTCCTTCTCTCCCTCCTTCCCTCTCTTCCTTCCCTCCTTCCTTTCTTTCCTTCCTTCTTTTCTTCCTTCCCTTTTATCCTTCCTTCTTTCTTTCCTTCCTTCCTTTCTTCCTTCCTTCCTTCTCTCCCTCCTTCCCTCCTTCCCTCTCTTCCTTCCCTCCTTCCTTTCCTTCCTTCCTTCTTTTCTTCCTTCCCTTTTTTCCTTCCTTCTTTCTTTCTTTCCTTCCTTCCTTCCTTCCTTCCTTCCTTCCTTCCTTCCTTCCTTCCTTCCTTCTTTCCTTCCTTCCCTTCTTTCCTTCCTTCTTTCCTTCCTTCCTTCCTTCTTCTGAGATGAAGTTGGCACAAAATCAGACAAGACATGAAAAATGGATACCCCATAAACCACTTGAACACAAGCTTTTAAAAGGCTCAGTTGCTTACTTTTCTACATATGAAATTGCTGCTGATAGAGAAATTCTTTCAGAAATTGATTTAATGAGAGTAAATGAAATTTTAATGATAAACAGGCATTGTGTAAGCTGCCTAAGGCATGGGTTTCAGTCACTAGCAGAATGTAATTGGTGATATTATCCTCAGCTCTCTTTCTGTGCATCTGAAGATTAGTAACAGCCCTATGAGTTCATAATGTAACGAAGTACTATAGGAGCTTGCTGCATTCCCTGCTCATTGTATTCCTGGGCTCTGAAAGAAGAAAATTTCAGTCATTGGATTACCATTTTATTTGAAATTTCACAACAAGGCAAGAATGTATAAAAATGAAGAAAATAATGGCTGTAAATTTACAGAAAAAGAAAAATGTGCCATTGCCTTTTATAAATCTCCTTTTCATTTTTTTGTAACAAAAATGCTTTTCTGTTTTTTTTTTTTCTTCAGATTTTCTTTCTGGTGCCAAGTACCTGAGGCTTAGTTATAGTTCCTCTTTTGAGAACAAATTTGGATTTTAAAGCATCCCAGTAGATTCAGATCAGTGTTTAGCAAAGTGTGAGGTAAGGACCATGCCCATCAGAATCATCTGAAGTGCTCGTTAAAAAAAAAAAAAATGTGAATTCTTGGTGCCAAGATCTATTTACTGAATTGAAATATTCAATGTAGGGGCGCCTGGGTGGCTCAGTTGGTTAAGCGACTGCTTTTGGCTCAGATCATGATCCTGGAGACCCCGGATCGAGCCCCACATCGGGCTTCCTGCTCTGCGGGAGGCCTGCTTCTCCCTCTCTCAGTCCCTCTGCTTGTGTTCCCTCTCTAGCTGTGTTTCTCTCTGTCAAATAAATAAATAAAATCTTTAAAAAAAAAAAAGAAATATTCAATGTAGAGTTCTAGGCCTCTACAGTTTAACAAGGACCTTATGTCTTTTACACACACTAATGTTTAGTATGCATAAAATTTATTTTTAAATAAATGACTCAGAAAATTCAGAGAATCCACAATAGATATAGTTGTTTTAGCCAAGCAAAACAAACATTGACAGAAGAATTGGTTCTTATAGATCCCAAGTTTTCCTCTGACACTTTGTGGATGGTCTTTGTTTCTTTATCCAAATTGAGCCAAGAGGATTAAATAATCCACTCAGTCAATTGAAAACTAAGGACCAAGTCAATAAATCAAAATCCAATTGTGTAATCAATCTCAGAAGTTTTATTTGACTGAAAAATAACATTTAAAACACCTTATTTGTCAAGACAGTTGAATTGAAGGGTTCCCTGGGTGGCTCAGTCATTAAGCATCTGCTTTTAGCTCAGGTCATGGTCCTGGAGTCCCAGGATTGAGCCCTGCATTGTGCTCCCTGCTTGGCAGGAAACCTGCTTATTCCTCTCTCACCTCACTCTCCCTGCTTGTGTTCCCTCTCTAGCTGTGTTTCTCTCTGTCAAATAAAGAAAATCTTAAAAAAAAAAAAGATAGTTGAATTGATTGATGAGTATAGTAGCCTTAAAACAACCACCAGCATTTACATCAGAGATATGTTTACATTTATCCTAAAAATCTTCAGTTGCAAATAGTGATACATGCAGGTCACTTGAGATCTATATATTGCTAAATCTAAGAGACTCTTTTCAGTACCTAATCTGCTTGACTTTCAGCAGTCATTTGACATTGCTGACAACTCCTTCCTTTTTGAAACAGTTGCATCCCTTAGCTTCTGTAAGTCCACACTATATGAGTGAAAGTGATGCTTCTGCTACAGTAAATACCCAAATCTTGGTGGCTTAACACAAAAGAAATTTCTTTCTCACTCCTATAAAGTCCAATAGTGTTTTCCCCTGAGGGATGAGGAAGGTTTCTGGCATCCTCTTGGGACCGACACTGAGCTATTAGATGGAAAAGAAGATGATCCTTATGGGAGACTTCTGTGCACCAGCTTTGAAAGTGGCCTTTATCAACTTCTGTTCCCATTCCATTAGTTAGAGTTCAATGATATGGCAACATTGGACTTCCTGGGAGGCTGAGGAAAACTCTCTAGAAGGAAGAAAAGGCAGATGGGTGCTCAGATAACAATCTTTGCCAAACAAACTCTTCTCATATTTTTCCTATCTCTTTGTATATTCTTTCTCAGATGCATTTGTGACTCTGTTCTTTTTTTTTTTAAGATTTTATTTATTTATTTATTTATTTATTTTTAAGATTTTAAAATCTTAAAAACTTCCTTAGCCAATATCATTCTTTCAGATGGCTTTAATGGATGCCTAGCCCAAGGATCCCCCAAAGCAAAGCCCAGTCCCTACTGAAACTCTACTCCTTGATGTCTCAAATGTACTTCAACATCAAACATGCAAAAGGGAACTTGTCAGTTCCATCATTTATTCCTCAGCCTTCCTTGACACAGTACATGGCACTAATCTCCATCAAATTGCCCAGGTCAGAGACTTGGCATTGCTCTCTGACTCCCCAACCCTTCCTCACATCATCCAATCAATCATTAACCCTCAGGATCCTAGTTGTTAATTATCTTTTAAATCTAGTCATTTCTCTCCATCTCCAATACCCTGATAAAGTGCATCTTTTTTTTTTTTTTTTTTTTACTCCTTCCTGGTTCCTACCTACTGTCCTGCTCTCCTCAATCCACACTGCCATCAGAGTTATCTTTGTAAAATTGAACTGTGGTTATATATTTTCTCTGCTTTAAATCTTTCAATGACTTCCTTATGTCCCTTGGAGAATAAAATCCAGGCCCTTTAACATTATTTATGGTGTCAAGTTCCATTCTCCTCCTTGACCTATAGCTCCTTCCTCCCACTCTTTCCCTTGAACATCCAATATTCTTTTGGTTATTTTTCAAGGTATGTCATTCTTTTTCCTTGTGACCAAGCTGCTCCCTTCATTTAGAACACTTTTCCCTGACCTCTTTCAAAGTCTAAGCAAAACTCATTTTTCAGGTCTCAGTTAAAACTGTCACTTCCTTTTGGAAATCTATAGTAATTCCTTAGTTTAGATTAGAAGTCCTGTTTATGCTCCTGCGACACCTTGGATTTTATTGTATTTTCTTTGTTAAAATGTTTGTTTACTCCATTGTTCTGCAATCCTCATGAAAGCAGTCACTCTATCTGTTGTACCTACTACTGTATCTCCAAAGTTCTTAATGGGCCCATTAGGAAATTTGTTGATGAATGAATAAAGATATTAAGTGAGAAACTTGACCAGCTTCTATCATATTTCTAGAATTGTATGATACAAATGGCTGCTTATATATCATAGTTAAATTCTCTATGAAACAGTTTTCCAGAAGTCCTACTTCTGATGGCATCTTGACTTACCTCCAATCACATTCTCTAATGAGAACAGAGCTTTATTCATTCCCATTATGATCAACATCCTCAACTCTGGCAAAGCCAAGGAATGATTTTCCTAATACCTCCCAGAGGAACTGCAATAAAGGAAATCAGAGAGACATCTGTGTATTGTTTATATCTCCATAATCCTTTCTTGAATTGTAAATTACTTGGCAATGCCTATTGAGATATTCTATTTGAAAAACGAGGTATGACCACAGTAACAAATTCCATGCTTTGAAGCTTTATCATTCCTTGAGTTCCTAGACCCAATTTCAACCTGTAGAGGCAGCTGCTTATCATACCAGCAACAGGCGGTTTTTGGACACCAGCAGGGGGTCTGAAAATTCAACTCAACACCCCAACTATCTATGGGGAAATAGCGGATTCCACAGGTTAAATGTTCATTCCTACAAGACCACAAATCCTCTTCCCTGTCCCACTTCAAATGCCAGTCATAAGCCCAGGTTGTTGCTTGTACTTCTGACTAACCGGCTATAAAACAAAGGTTCCCATGACCTCCTCTTTGGGTTCAATTAATTTGCTAGAGAAGGTCATAAAAACTCAGAGAAGCGTTTTTACTTACCAGACTATTGGCTTATTTTAAAAGGCCATAATTCAGGGATAGCCAGGTGGAAGAGGTGCACAGGGCAAGGCATAGGGAAAGAGCCTGGAGTTTCCATGTCCTCTACAGACATACCACTCTCCCAGTACCTCCATGTGTTCACCAACCTGGAAAAGTGTCACCAGCAAGACCCCTACTCCTGCTTTCCTCTTCACAGGAAAGTTAACCTTATCTTTTAGGGACAAACAACAGCAAGAACACCAGCTAGTCTAGACAGATTTGAGCTTAACCACAACTCACCCCTGTGCGGATGGAACCCAGAGTGTCTCACAGTTACCTCCACCTCATTGTAATGTTAAAATTTCTTCCAAAGGAGAAGCACAAACCTCTTTAACATAACATACAATGTATATATGAGCATGCTTCCTTAAGTCACATGAGTGACATTATACCCACCTCTACATATGATGACCAAGATTCCCATCTGAATATTCACTCTAAACTCTAAATAAAAAGAATCTCATCACCCTTGTTTAGGGAGTCATGGCTTTGGAAGTTAATCCCAATAACCTCCAGCCCCTCTGCCATTACCAGAGGTCGGAGGGTGGGAATGAAAGTTCTAACCTTCTATCATATGATTGGTTCTCCTGACAACCAGCCCCAACCCTGGGTGGGATTCAAAAGTCACAGCATTAATGTAATGAAAGACTTTTATTGCTCCCATCTCAGGATACTCCAAGGGTTGTAGGAGCTCTGTGCCAGAAACAGGACAAAGACATATATATAGTAGCTTAATATTAATAAATTTTTATTTGATGAAACTCTTTAAAAATAGATGTCTAGCTAGTCATTTATTCCTCAGCTTGGTTTTCCATAAAGAACATTTTTTGTTTTTGACACCCAATCTGATTTTAAGATGTTATCAAAACCATTTTTCAAGGCTGATTAAATACAGACTTCTTTATACCTTTTTGTTTACTGACATGTTAAACATAACAATTTCCATTATAATATAAAACTTATTCCAGCTAAAGTTGAGAACTTAGTATGTTCCAAGGGCAGGGCAAAATGCTCTACATGTAATCTTGAAATCTTTCTGGATTTTGGAAAAAATATCTGCATGACTTATTTTTTTAACTTATTATATTTTATTGTATTTAAATTCTTGGGAAATTGACAATACACTTAAAGACTAATTAGACTATTTATTCTGAATTAGAATAATTGATTAGTAACAGAAACTCCTGTTTGGGTGCCTGGGTGTCTTAGTTGGTTGGATGTCTGAATCGGTTTTGGCCTCGGCCGTAGTCCCTGGGTTGTAAGATCGAACCCTGTGTCTGGGTCCCCACTCAGTGGGGAATCTGCTTAATATTCTCTCCCTCTGTTCTTCCTCCCATTCATGCATGTTCTCTTTCTCTTTCTGTCACTCTCTAGCTAATAAATAAATAAATAAATAAATAAATGAATAATCTTAAAAACCAACCAAACCAAACTTATGCCTTATGCGTGCCGTGTAACAGGATGGCAAGTGGATATTGGAGTCAGGTTTTAGGCCCTGAACACTCAGTGACAAGACCAGGTCTTCTGGGAGATAGCCATGTAAGACAGCTGCTGAATCTTCTTTGACATTTTAATCGGCATGCCTTGTTTTCATTGCTGTTGGAACTACTCTTAGTTGATCAATGCAAGAATGAGTTAGTTCCTCCTTCATTCAAAGGGAATGGAGCAGCCAAAAGACCAAGTACCACAATAAACTAGGAAAGGATAACAATTAAATCAAGTGGCTTGGAGAGGAGAATGAAAAAGGGGATGTAAAAGTTCAAATAAGAAGAGTAGTTTAGGTGTGAATATGAGCAGATCTCTTTCTGTGAAGAACAAGGAACTGGTAAGAGTTTAAATCAGATTTAAATCAGAAATTCATTTCATTGTGGCCTTGAGTCCTCACTATATGTTTTCCTGTCACTGTACCATATTCCCTGCTTTAGAAGAGCCAACAGTAGGGGATTCTGATGGAAACAAGCATAACATTACTGTCCTAAAGCAAGTGCTCAGGGAGGAGTAGACAAAGGTGTCAGTACAATCTAGAAATTTGAACCTATGTCCATGAGAAGTTAAGCCTTTTCTATCTCTTGGCTTTTAAGATATTTGGTGGGGGGACAAGAGGGCATACCTTTATTTAGTTCTCTTGAGTTATGCTTTCCAAATAATCTCTTTAAGAAAATCTCTGTGCTTAAGTAAGAAATTCCCTGAAGGGAATTTAACTTCATTCTTTTGTTGACAGTAAGTTTAGCAAAATCATTTACTGTGCCGCACTTTATCCACCCACAAAAGAGACTGAAGTCAGAACTATGTTCTAATGAAAACAAGGTATCTCTCTTCTGCATTTATTTATACAGTGTGGCGAAAATCATCCCACACTTCTCTCTGATGTACCTGTACCATCTCCCCCCACATCTGAGAAGTTTCCCTGGTCTTGGAGGAAGCAAGCAAACAGGTCGGGGAGGAGCAGGACATGTGCCACATGAGGTCACTGATTTCAAGATGCCAATACCTCAGACTGGTGGCAGAGGTGTAACTATGTAATCTCTAGGGGTTTATTTTCTGTGACTTTATCTGTTCTTTCTAATTTAAAAACAAAACAAAACAAAACAAAAAACATCTTTGAAGAGGAGAGGAGATGGTGGCTCCTAGCACATTAGCTCGATTTTTTTTCCCCCTCTGAGACTGTACTATATAATTGTTTTCCACAAGTAGGAATCAGTATTATGGACAGAGGACAGATAACCACGTTTCAGTTTTGGCTCTGCCACTTAACCTGCTGTTAGCATAAAAACTGGTTATTCAACCTAGATTCACTTAATGATCATAAGCAACCATGTCTTGGATTCCCAGGTTCTGTATATACAAAGGAAGGAACAGCATAAGAACTATATTTATAATCTGAATTGTTTTTGTAAATATACATAGGTCTTGTTTGTCTGCGATTTGTTTGGTGAGCAAAGAGGGTATCCTTTTGTTCAGGGAGACTCAGCAGTTTAGGATTTAAATATCAGTGATTCAAGCCACTATTTCCTTTTTCTATATTATTTCTTCCTAAAATATAATGTTATCTAACCAGCATATCATACTAAATCTTATGATTATATATTTTAAAAAATACTTTTCAGGAAGTTTATAAAGTTATGCAGCTGAACTAATTCAGATAGAGGTAAACTACCAGACTGATGTGGAAGTCTGGGGGCAGAAGGAGGGATGGAAATCATTATACCACAGCCTAAGACGAGAATCATTACTGCCAACAACCGTGAAATTGAACTCTGTTCTTCACATTGGACAAGACCATAAAAAACAAAGGCAATAAGATATAAAGTAAACCTATTATGAAAGAAGTAGCTTTTCCTGGCAATAAACTCTACAAGAAACTTACAATTCAAATCTTTATGCAAGAGACAGATGATTAGATTTGCTACATAAAACAGGAAAACCCCCAAAAAAAATGCTTTGGACAAATGAACAAGTATTTCTCTCTCTTGTAAAAGAAGGGATCCCAAGCTTTTTTGGAGAATCTTCATGGTATCACCAAGGACCTTGATTCTTATTTTCTGGTCCATCATCCTCAAAGTTTGTGCTTTCCATCCTCAAAGTACTTTTGGTCCAACATGGGTACCAGTGTTTTAGTTACCACATCTGAGTTTCAGGCTGTCAGCAAGATGGCGTAAGACCCCCAAATATTTGTCTTTTCTTATTTAAGAGAATTTTCCAGAACTCTCACATAACCACTTATGCACTTGTTTTATTGGCTCCTATTAATCATGTGCCATATTGTGTAAGGATATAGGGCTGGCTGGGAAGTGTAGTGTTCTGGGTAGGTATACTCCACTAAAAATAATTGATGAGTAACTGGTAGTCTCTGCCACAGACAGGAAATGACAAAATGGCCAAAGTTTCAATAACCATTCTACATAAAATTAAAATGTAGCCCTTCTAGAAATATGTTATCAGAGACCAGGGAACAAAGTCTAGTGACCTCAAAATACTGACATATCTACACCATTTTAACCCAGGTCTCCAGGCTTTCTCAAGAGAAGTGAATGCTGGAGCTCCAGAGAAATAATTGCATGTTTAATGTGTTGGGTCTAGTTTAAGTAATCACTTCCCTAGGTAGTAATCTACTTTTAAAAAATGAAGTTCTTATAGGGAAGGCAGAAACCTAGTTGTTAGGAGATTTAATCAATGCAGAGTCTTATATTCCTTTATTCTTCTAACAGGCAATAGATACACAAATCTTTTGCTTTCAGCCTCTGTAATGACTGTGGGGAAATTTACACAAATACTTATGTATTCTGGGTGTTTGGGGTTCTCTCTAATTCTTCAGATCTAAAAAGATGGATTTGAGCCCCATTCCCTGGAATGTGGAAGACCAGAGCCCTTTCCAAGATTGCCGTTAGCTCCAGAGGGTCTTGTGTTCTCATGGTTACCTCTGGCTTCAGACACCTGCTCCCAATAGTTGACTCTGATTTTATGAGTTGACTTGATGTTTTACTCATGTTCTTCCTCTCAGACTGTGTCAACCCTGTGGTAGAACTTGGATCTTTTCTTTATTTTTCATATACATAAAAAAAATGCAACACCAAGAAAAATAAACATACACCTACCTACACAAGGTCATTTTGTGTGACTAGAAGATTTTCCTGAAGCATGTCAGATTATAAATATAGTGTCACATATAGACAAACAAATTAAAATTAAACTATAGACATCTTTGGGGTGAAAAGTCCTTTAACCACCTCATACCACTGGGAGCTTCACTGTCACTTCCTCTCCTCTGATCCCTTCTTAGTGCCATATGACTTGGCTTAATTCTCCATTCTTATATATAAAATAATCAGCTCTCTTTGGTCATTATCCCCAAAGTTACCTTTGTGTATTCAGGTTCCATTGAACTGCATAGCTGGTTGGCAGTTTTGATCACTTACAGCAGGTTTTGAAGGTGTCATGCCTGCACTGGGCTATTTTTGGTCCGTGGGCTGTTTTTAGGATTGTAATGGTGGAAGTGAAAGCCCTCAGAAGGATGAACTGAGATGAGGCATGTGGAAGGCAAGTGACAGTATCTGCGAGTAAGTACGCAGTGGCCATTCAGATAGTGTTAGGTGATATTATTAGAGTAACAATCGTCAATTCTTAATTCTTTTCTCATTGAGAAAAATGCTGAGTCTTTCTATTCTTGTGATTCAGAATAGTTTTAATATGAATATAGAGGCCCCCAGAAACTGAATTTGTGTCTCCTTCCAGAGAAGTTTGGTGCATAGAGCCTATGGCTGTATTTATACTCTTCCATTGCTCATACATTGGAAGGCTGTTTGAGTCTTCTCTGTCAACAGTTCTGTTTATCAATTAAGCTATCTGAAAGTTATATGCTTCCTTTGTGATAAAAGACAAGGTTGTGATCATCAGAATTAGTTACAATGCCAACTCCTTGTCCTGAGAGATACAAAAGAAAATAGAGAAATAATTGGCTGAAAATAGAGCAATACATACAATTAATTTGATTAGGATCACTGATAGAAATCTTGGATTTGTTTTTATTATGGAATGTGTAAGGTCGGTGACCAACCTCATGTTCTCATGGAGACATGACTGAATAAGAAGATAAAAGCTCTCTGGCAATGGGACAGAAACACAGGAAGAGGATTCTTTGGAGCTATTTAGGTTATAGTTTAGGTGAGTTTTTAAAGAATTATTGTGTAATAGTCATTTTCAGAACTTCAGGAACTTAATTTCAAAGTCATGTCCAGAAAGAAGAGATGAATAGCCTTTACCTATTGAGTTCTTGTTATCTATGGCTATGGTATCACTTGTTCCCACTTTAATTCCAACTTCCCAAACTCAGAAAATGTGTTGTATTTACCTTTGTATTTCTTACCTCACCTAGTGCTTAGGAGTTGGTAGATAGTTTATAAAGAGGTGTAGAATGAATGAATACAGGAGTACATTTAAAAATAAATCAACCCATCAAACAATCTACAGTTTAATTTCTATACTTTTCAACAATGAGTATTTCCATTTTGGCTTTGATGAAAATAGAAGAAAAAGTGTAACAGTCCAACTTTTCATATCATTTTATCAGAATATTCCACGAACTATGAGATGCAATTCTCATGTCAGTTTTGTTAGATTAAGATGTTAATGAAGAAAAATTCATGAACCTTTGCATTCTTTTTTTAGCTGTTCTACCCTCACTTTCCAAAAGGGCAAAATGAACACCTGTGTGTCTGGAACAAAAGACAAATTAAAAATAAGAGGTTAATTAGGCATTAAACTGACATTTTAAAACATGATTTTAGTGCTATAGGAGTGGTGAAAACGATCATTTCAAATGTGCTATGTTGGGGGGGTAGATTATATTGATTAGTTTACTCAAAAGCTGACTCAGTCTGAACAATTAGAATATCAAGCAAAGAACACATATGAAACAAGCTTTGCAAGAATTGTCTATTAAGTGTCACGATTGTTGCCAGAAATAATAACATGTTTTGCACAGCTTTTTTATCAGGAGCCTTTACTTTTGACATTTCAGAAGTCAGGAAAGTGAGTGGCTTAAGAAGCTGAAAAGCCAATTCATCATGATGTCTGACATTTGGGAGTTGATATTATCATCTGTAATTTAAAATTCTGAATTTATAAAGTGTGGTCGTATAATACTGCCCAGCAACAAAGGTCTTGCTGAAACGTCTGTACTTATCTGGGAAATAACATAGAGCCATAAAAAGCTGATGGTTTTGAATTTGAATGTTTATTCCTCCCCATCTCACCCTCCAAATTGTATAAAATTTTCTACCTTCTGCATCAAGCAAAATTGTATGCACTAGGAACTGATTTCATATAGGCAGATTTAAAAATCTCCTATGACCTTTGTGATTACAGTTATGAATCCTTTCTTGAACATGTACCACGTGATGTTTGTTGATCATTTGTTTGCTTTATTTGTAATCAAAGTACAATAGCACATGAAAATATATGCGGAGCTACTCTGGGGTTCTGCCGAGCACACCATCACAGTGGTGCTGTGTGCTCATTGTAAGGTTTTCTAGTCCAGAGATTCCAGTCTGACAACACCGGGAAGTATTTTCAGTAGCAGCTGCATCAGAATAGATCTAGTTGAAAAAATTCTTCAGGAGCCCCAGCCCTTCAGTGTCCTGGGGCCCAAGTAATCTCCTTGGACCTGAATGTGATCTTCCAATTTCCTTTTCATTAAAAGAAACAGCATTAAGATGCAGAAAAGGACACCCTTTCCTGGTCTGGCATTGATAATCTTACTTTCCTAAAGATTGGTTTGCTCTGTGCTTTATGCTCAGATTTCTTGTCGTTACTCTTAGATCAGTGAAGCAAAATATTCCCTTTCTTCCTTTCATGCAAATATTTCAAGAAAAGGTACCTAGTGATTTGTACAATTGACAACTGCAATCACTGCTCCAGGGCAGATTGAGAAAAACTCATATTCTCTCTAACACAACCCAGAAGTGCCCGTTCATCTACTTTATGGCAGAGGCATGGGTTTCATTGCTGCTCTGTGATCTAATTCAGAGGAGAGATAGCTGCGGCATTTTCAATTGATATATAAAAATAGCTGGTTGCACTAGACACTGTCTGACGTCAATAAGATCATTAAAAAGCAGTGACCCGTCTGAAGAATGTCTCTGATTGCAGCTCAATGTGCAGACACTTAAGCCGTATCAGTTTTTCTTTTGACAGACAGTCGTCTTTTTTTAGTGTAAGATAATTTTCATCAATCATTTCGCTAATATGTGGTTAAAACTCAAGTTCTTTCTATTCTACTATGGCACATAATTTGTAAAAGGTCAGCCACATTTGAGAAGGGTTGATGTCCTATGGTGTGGGGATGGTGAGAATGGACAGCTGAAGACTTTTGGAAATTTCTCATAGACTTCTAAGTAAATATGAGCCCACAGATTAACCGTTTGTCAGGGAGGGGACTGTGCATGATCCGCCCTTCCCAAGCCACCAGAAACTTTGGTGGAGGTACCCGTGAATGTGAATGAAAGTCCCTCTGGGCCCCCCCCCCCCCAGAATCCGGAAAGCCACGTACCCTGTGGGCCTGGGCAATATGTCCTTTGTGTGCTCATCCAAGACATATTGTTCATTTAATCCTCCTCCTGGTAATCATATCTCTGTATCTCTTATCTGTATTCCCTGCTCCCTCTGCCTCAATGGTCCCGGCTTCTGTGGATTTAAGTAATCACTCTGCACCCTAAGGTGATGTGAGTCTATTCATAAACTTCCCTTTTTTCCTGACCTTCACTTATATTATGTGTTTATAACACTTTCCTTTATAGCGGAAATCAGTAGTTGATAATTATAACCTGCATAGATACACTTTGATTGATTGAGACTATATCAATACTAATATACTTAATAGTTTAAATGTAGTTACTTAAAGTTTCCACAACCACCCATTAACCTTTTGTCTGTGTGACCACCTCTGCCCTGCACGGCCAGAGGAGAAAACATTCCATTGAGATAAGATAGACAGAACCGACTGTTTGCCTAAAGCTAAATTGATGTGACTTATCATACACCCTTCCCTTGAGATGATCTGTAACTAAAAAGCTTTAAATAAAGAACCCTGAAGACACAATTTTCAGGAGATCCCCACACCACTCTTCGAGTCTGTTCTTCTCATATCTCCCGACTCCATCACCACCTTCTGGGAACCCTGACTGTTGCCGGGAACCGC
>PITA01020714.1:0-34304 GCA_004023965.1 Spilogale gracilis | reverse complement strand
TGGTTCTGTCTATCTTGCTCTCTCTGCTTCTCTTTCAGTCTCAGTCTCTTGCTTTGCAGGCTCTCAGCCTTTGCCTCAGTCTCTCTTTCTGTCTATCTCTTGCTCCGCTCTCTCTTGCTTCGCTCTCTCTGCCTTTGCCTCTCTCTGCGCAGGCTCTCTGTCTTTCTCTCTGTGTCTGTGTCTCCGTCTCTCAGACTCTCAGTCTCATGGCTTTGTCTCTTCACTCTGCTTTCCTGCTTCCTCTCTCAGTCTCTCAGTTTTCTCTCCATCTCACGGCTTCGTCTCTTCACTCTGCTATTCTCTCTTTGTCTCTCAGTCTTCTTCTCTCTATAATTCTCTGAGTCTCTGAGTCTCTCTGCAGGCTCTCTTGCTGTTTGCCAGCTCTCCTGCTCTCTCCTCTAAGGCTCTCTTGCTGCTTCCTCGCAGGCCCTCTGCCTTTTTCTCTCTGTCTCTCAGTCGGCTCTCAGTCTCTCTCTGTCTCATGGCTTCTTGTCTCTCTTAACTGTCAAGGGTCCCAGTCTTTTATTATTCCCACATGAGGGAATTGGGCAGTGCAGTTAAATCTTTAACTGCTTTTGCACCCACCCTAGAGACAGGATTAGTACTGTTACTGCAGGGTACAGAGTGATTACTTAAACTCACAGAAGTTGAGACCATTGAGGCACAGGGATCAAGAAATACAGATAAGGGATACAGAGATATGATTACCGCGAGGAGGATTAAATGAAACTATGTCTTGAATAAGCACACCAAGGACACATTGCCCTGACCCACAGGGTAAGTGGCTTTTCGGATTCTAGGCAGGGAAAGCCCAGAGGGGCTTTCATTCACATTCACAGGTACCTCCACCAGAATTTCTGGTGGCGTGTGCATGGAGGGAAGGGCGGATCATGCACCGTCTCCGACACCTTGCCACTGGCTATACTATTTTTTCAAGTTTATTGCCAAATCAATGGAGTAAAAGTATCTCAGAATGTAGGCATAAGGTATAAGTTTTAAAAATCAAGTGCCAAGAGGGCTGCACCGTGATCTGCAAAATTGCTCTCCCTCAGCTCTTGGCCAGCTAACTCATGGCTGAGCTGGGGGAAAAAAATAAAAATAAATAAAAAATAAGATAATAAAATAATAAAAATAAAAAATAAAAAAATAATAAAATGAAATAAAATAAAAATAAAATATAAAAATAAGGTACCTGCCTGTACCTTGATGCAACATTATCTATAACAGCCAAATTATGAAAACAGCCCGTGTCCACTGACAGATAAATGGAAGACATGCACAAACATACATACATACATACATACATACGTACATACATTATTCAGGCATAAAAAGGAATTAAATCTTCCCATCTGCAGTGACATAGATGGAGCTAGGGAGTATTGTGCTAAGCAAAATAAGTCAGTCAGAGAAAGACAAATATCATATGACTTCACTTGCACGTGGAATTTAAGAAACAAATGAGGATAAGGAAAAAAAGAGGCAAATCAAGAAACAGACTCAACTAGAGAACAAATTGTTGGTTACTAGAAGGAAGGTGAGTGAGGGGAATGGGTGAAACAAATGATGAGGACTGAGGAGTACACGTTTTGGGATGAGCACTGGGTATTGAATGTATGTGTTGGAATCACTAAATTCTACACCTGAAACTAATACTACATTGCATATTAACTAACTGGAATTTAAATAAAAGCTTAAAAAAAGTGCCTAGAAGAGTGCCTGGAATATTTAAGAGTGCCTAGCCATTAAAGTATACACAGCATATTGTTTCTTTACTATAAGTGCCATTAAGCTATAAGTCTCTTTATAAGGTTAAACAAATTCTAAACAAAACAGGAAATAATCTGCAATTGTTTTAGAGCAAATACCATGCTCCAAAATACTATAAAGAGTTGTTTGAAACAGGAAAACTGGAAATCTTCCTGTTGGTATAAGTAGATAGGATGCAGATTAGAATGTGCTGTGAGTACATGAACACTCCCTACATGGTGAGAGAATCCATTTTAAAACCGAATACTGTACAGGCTGATGATAAGCCAAAGAAAACAGAGAAAACTTCCTGTAAAAGAAAGATGGCAGAGCTCAAGGTCAAGTGAAAAATAACCAAGAAAACACATCTGATAAAGAAGTTCCATTTTCCCTTAGTGTTTCCATACACACAGTGAAACAAAACAAAATAGGATCTGAAAATACCAAAAACTGCTATGACGGAATAAATTTAGTTGATATTGATAGTTTAAAAAAGAAAGCAAAAGACCATCTCTAAGGAATATAGAAATAAAAAGTTACACTGCCTTTCAGAAAACCAAAGGAAGTACCTACATCTATAGTGAAATCCCAGAGCATTTTCATTAAACCCAATACAGCACAAACCAAAAAATATATGTAAATGTTGCAAAAAAAAAGTTATCAGCCACAGAAATAATTTAGGGAAACATAAGTAAATTATTGCACTATTTAAGTAAGTTAGGGAATAAGTAATTTGTTGTTAATAAGATCAATATAAAAAATATCAAACTATTTCCAGCCAATAACAACGAATTATCAATATAATAGCCAAAACAGCCATTAAGATAACAAAAGAAATTAGAGTGAATGACAGTGTTTTTTAACCCCATCAAAATTTTAAGATACTACCATTTTTGTTGGAAAAAATGGTTTTCTTGTTTTATTTTTTCTATTTCTCATCATGAGTTACTTAAAACATTTCAGTTTGTTGGCTGCATGCTTTTTATTGTCTAGGAATAGAATAATTGCATTGATTTCTTTAACCAACTTATTATTATTTACTTTTTTATTTCATCATTGATTTATCCTACAATGAAGATACGTATTTCCTAGTAGAATTTAGCCATTTTGGAGAGTTTTCTTTTAACTAACATTGAACAATTTAAGTTTCATAAAAGTTCTTAAGTTTTATGAAACTTAAATTGTTCTACATATGAAATAAAATCCAAATAATCTTGTCCCAATTTTTTTTCTGAAATAAAACTGGAATAGAAAGGATCAACTATGTTACAAAAATGGGCATGACCATGGGGTGCCTGGGTGGTTTAGCTGGTTACATGTGGTTAAATGTCTGCTTTTGGCTCAGGTTATGGTCCCAGGGTCCTGGGATCAAGCCCCACATCAGCCTCTTTGTTTGGCAGGGAGCCTGCTTCTCCCTTTCCCTCTGCCTGATGCTCCCCCTCTTTGTGCTCCCCCTCTCTCTCTCTCTCCCCCTCTCCCTCTCTCTCTGCCAAATAAATAAATCTTTTAAAAAATGGGCATAACTACATGATAACAAAATATGAAATTTTAAGTGCCATTTTTGTATAATAATGAAGCAAGGATATGTATAATATAGAGAATATATATTTTCATAGATGACCATATACTGTACCTCTCTGGGTTTGTGGAGTACATAAACACTTGTATGCATTGTGTATGGTTGCCTCCTCATGACATACTCATTAGCTTGCATTAAATATTATATTTGACTGAACAAATGTTAATTATGAAAATAATTACTATAGTCGAAATTAATATTTTGTTTCCTTAGGTATAAATTTCTTTTACTATAAGTAGCTTTAAAAATATTTGATTAGTCCCAAATGGATTACACATAATTTGTTGCAAATAAAATCTAAATGAAACTACAATGTTTTTCAAATATTCAGACTTCCAATTAATACAAAATAAGCAGATATTTGCAACTGAGTTATGTGCTAAGTAGATTTTAGTCCACAAGAGATTCATCTCTTTTATCCTTATTTAATAAAAATACAATGACCTTAATTTAACAAAATTAAATTACTTGCCATATTATTTTCAACATGTAATAAGATTATATTGTTAAAGTGTTTCAACAGTAAGGTATTATAAAATGTTTATGGAGGTAACAGAATTAAAGAATAAATGAATGATTCTATGATTTCCGCCTTTATTTCTGCCCACAGCATTGATAACAGTTATCTTCCTTTATCTAACAATAAGGTTTAATCCCAGTAATCTAAAGTATATTACTATAGGTTATAACCACATACATGTAATTTAATGGCATGTCACTGGTACACTATTAAAAATGGATGCATTCTGCAATGAATCATAATACAACAATTTACAATTTGTTAAGCACCACATTTTTTGTCTATCACATTTTAGGATATGTTAATACTTCCTAAATTTACAAGCACAAATTATAGTTTAAAAGCACACTGCAGGGCACCTGGGTGGCTCAGTGGGTTAAAACCTCTGCCTTCAGCTCAGGTCATGATCTCAGAGTCTTGGGATCAAGGCCCGCATCGGGCTCTCTGCTCAGCAGGGAGCCTGGTTCCTCCTCTCTCTCTGCCTGCTTCTCTGCCTACTTGTGATCTCTCTTTCTGTCAAATAAATAATTTTTTTAAATGTAATATAAATAAATAAATAAATAAATAAATAAATAAATAAATAAATAAAAATAAAAGCACACTGCAGCTCTAACAAATATATGAAAGTTTAATAATTCCAACTTCAGGTCTTAATTACAGACTGCATCCTTTATCATATAAGTAGCCACATTTTGTTTTTAATTGTCCTCCATTCATATTTGTTTGAAATTAAATTCATGATGCCAACTATTTTTTGCTTATTTTAAACCATTCACTTTTTTTTTTTTTTTGGCCCACTAAAACAGGATAAATTTGTTTTTTTACAATTCTGAAGGTCAGAAGTATAAAATTTGTTTTATGGGGCTAAAATCATTGTGTTGGTATGTCTGTCTTCCTTTTGGAAGTTGTCATCTTTTCTAACTTCTAGAAGCTGACTTTATTCCTTGACTCAAGGTCCTTCCATCTTCAAACTCAAAGCAACTGTATCACTCCAAAATCTGCTCAGCCATTTCATATCCTTTTTGACTCTAATTCTCCCTCTTCCTGTCTCCCACTTATAAGGAACTGATTACAGTGGGCATAATTTTAAAATCCTCAACTTGGGGTGCCTGGGTGGTTCAGTCTATTAAGCATCTGACTCTTGATTTCAGCAGGTTATGATCTCAGGATCATGAGATGAGCCCTGCATCAAGCTCTGCACTCAGGAGAATCTGCTTGAGATTTTCTCTCCCTCTTTCTCTGCCCCTCTCCCTGCTCAACCTCTCTGTCTCTAAGAAATAAATATATGTTTCAAAAAATAATAAGACAGAATCCTCGACTTGAATATATCTATCAAGTCTCCTTTGCCATGAATGGTAATACATTCACAAATTCCAAGGATTAGCTTGTGGAATCCTTAGGGAGAAACTATTCTGACTACTACAAAATACCTATTAAGGGAAAGTCCTCATGAGAAGAACTTCTGCCTTATTTGTCTTCAAGAAAGTCTGTTCAATTAAGACATCCTCTTCCATTCTTTCTAATCATATGATCTTGACATAATTGTCAGGGACCCGAATTATTGCTTACAATGGTTCTTGTGGCTCTCTGTTAATCTGATTCTACGTTTCAAAATAGACTTCTTGCATATAGGCCTTTCCTAGTCAGGCAATTTTAAAGATGAACTTTTTTTATTTTAATATGTAATTTATTTAGATATGTTATCATTCTAGGAATACCTAGTCCAAGTAAAAGTTAATTAAAAAAAGAAAAATTTTAATATTTTAAATATGAATAATATTTTGTTTTTGTTTTTCTCTAAACTGCAATTAAGAAGTAGATTTAAACACAGCCTTATTATTAGAATGCCAGATGGACATAAAGGTATAGGTTATCAGTTTACACACACAGATACACACACACACACACAGATAAAAACTTAGACATGATTTATAAGTTTTTAAAAGAGAGAGATATAAAATTAATTTTAGGGAGCCTGGGTGGCTCAGTCATTAAGCATCTGCCTCCAGATCAGGTCATGATCCCAGGGTCCTAGGATTGAGGCCTGCATCGGGCTCCCTGCTCCACTGCTTTTCCCTCTCCCATTCTCTCTGCTGGTGTTCCCTTGTTCACTGTGTCTCTCTGTCATATAAATAAATAAAATCTAAAAAAAAATTAATGCTAAGACGTTTCTGCAATATACCTACCAGGGTAAATCTTTGAACTAATTATCCTGATTTAAAAATTTTCATTTAAAATAGCTGTCTTCCTGATTTCTACTACCATGTAAAAATGAGGTAATTCTATATTCTAGCTGCTATTGTTTATAAGATTAGGGTTTTACTTCTAAGGACTTATTTATTTTTACATTTTTTCCCATCGGTTTTACGATTAGATAAAGATCCTTTGTTAACTTTACAATATTATATTATGAGATGCCTCGGTGGCTCAGTCAGTTAAGCAGCGGCCTTCGGCTCAGATCATGATCCCAGGGTCCTGGGATAGAGTCCCACGTTGGGCTTACTTCTCCTCTCCCTGCCTGCCACTCCATCCTGCTTGTGTGCTCTCTCTCTCTCTCACAAATACATAAATAAAATCTTTAAAAAAAAATAAATAAAATATTAGATTATTATTAAATTGAACTAAATAATGATCAACCTGCAGAAACCTGGAAGATTTCTGTAAAAGTAAAAGCTTAAAATGTTGGTCATTTTACATTCCTTTAATTTATCCTTACTTCTTATTCTTACACATTATAGAATATAATAACAGAAATTAAAATATCTTTAGATGATGTTAATATTTCTGGTTTTGAATTACATTTAAAATATGAAATCTGTGCTCATGGGGGGAACACTTCAACATGATTTTCTGTTTTCTATTTTTTTTCTTGTGTTTGTTATAAATAAAAATCGGTTTTTTCAGTTTATGTAGTATTTAATATGTTTGAGATTTTATTAGGTAAAATAGTTATAATATATGAATGCATAGAAAAGAAATATGATATTTCTGTTTTCAGAGGAAAATATTCCAATTTGTTGAGATAAAATCTATTATAATAAATTCTCTACATATTATGCAAATGAAGCTAATTATATTTAAAAGTGGTGTATTTTAAGTGTATCATCTGTATTTATAATTATACATTGGTGTATGTCTAACCACATATATTTAGAGGTATGTTTCGTAAAAAACAAAACAAAAGCCTTGCATATTTTCATATGGATGTTATACAACAGGAAACAAATTAAGAATTTGCATTTCCTTCTATAAAATGGCTAAGTTAGGGTGCCTGCCTGGGTGGCTCAGTGGGTTAAAGCCTCTACCTTCAGCTCAGGTCATGATCTCAGGGTCCTGGGATTGAGGCCTACATCGGGCTCTCTGCTCAGCAGGAAGCCCTGCTTCCTCTTCTCTCTCTGCCTGCTTCTCTGCATGTTTGTGATCTTTCTCTGTTAAGTAAATAAATAAAATATTTTTTAAAATGGCTAAGTTATCCTGTGTCCACCACAATATGTATTTCATCCTGAAACTGTTATATTAAATTTCCATATTAATTTTTAATTCTCATTTAATAGGAATTCCTAAAAATTGTTATCTATTGTAGTAGATTTTGAAACTATTGCAGAGAGATCACTTGCCTTTTGATTCTAAGAATGCAGATCCATTACCTTCTCTCCTCTGATAACAAAGTTTCCAAATTTAGAGCACCCAAACCCCCAAGATGTATTTTACATGTAAATTCTTTATGAGTTTGCTGGACTGGCCACCAAGGAACGTAAAGATTTGTTTTTCACTTCATGAAAGATAACAAAAATAAATATATTTGTTTAATATTCTTCTTTTTTTTTTTAAGATTTTATTTATTTGACACAGAGAAACACAACCAGAGAGGGAACACAAGCAGGGGGTAGTGAGAGAGGGAGAAGCAGGAAGCCCGATGTGGGACTCGATCCCGGGTCTCCAGGATCATGACCTGAGCTGAAGGCAGGTGCTTAACCAACTGAGCCATCCAGGTGCTTAAGTTGATATTCTTAAGTTTTATTTAATTCAAGACTATTCTCAGTACTTTTTCCCTCCCTTTAAACGAATTTCAGATCAAAAGACACTGATTTGACTTCTTGGTTAAATAAGATGGAATGAATCTACATCAGCCTATCTCTCCCTTTGATTAAATCTAAAAGTCTGGACAGAGCAACAAGCAACCCCTTAGGACTCTAAAAATCAAAGCCTAACAGGCAGATATAAGAGAAGACAAAACTGAGGAAACTATATTGTGTAAACTCACACTGTCTTTTTTCTTGTTCTCCATTATTCCCCCTCATTTATCTTCTGATTTTCACCTGTGAGTGGGCCAAATACTGGAACGGGCCAGGGAATGATAGCAAAAAATAAGATAGAAAACTAAACTTTCCATATAGAGGAACAGGAAAAAGAGACCCTGCATGTAAGGGAATATGGGAGAAAATCTTTCTTCTCAGATCAGGCCCGGGTAAAGGACAGGCCCAAGGGTAAAGCCAGAACAGCATAGTGATTATAGTCGACCATACTTTATTATATACTTCAAAACTGCTAAGAGACAAGATCTTAAATGTTCTGACCACAAAAAATAAAAAATCATGGGACCTGATAAGAGTTAAGTTAAAGGTATGATGGTGATCACATTGCAAATATACAACTGCATCAAGTCAAACATTATTCACCTCAAAGTTACACAATGTTACATATTAATTATATTTCAATTTAAATAAAAAGGACTCGGAGCCCATTCTGTGCAGAGGGAAAAGGGTCCTTTTGGTCTGAAGCGTGTAAGGGAAATCGCTGCTATTTTTTTCTCTCTTTTCTCCTACCACCTCAAGTCTCTCTCAGTTGCATGAAGCTGCAGGACAACTGGGTAGGTGGTACCTCACTTTCTAGCCACTGGAACAAGAAAAGGGCCATGGGAGTGAGAGAGTGGCAGAAAATCTGAAGTGGAGAGATAAACTCAAGGAAAACAATGCCCAGTAACACACGGTCAAACTACTAAAGGAAAGGACTAGTAACTCAGAATTTCATAAGCAGTTATTATATTCACAAGGAATAAAGTGAAATAAAGACCTTTTCAGATTAAGGAAAACTGTAAGAATTTATGACCAGCCCACCTGCTCCAAAAGAAATGCAAAAGAAAGACTTTTAGGCTGAAGGCAATAATACCAGATAGAAATTTGAAACTTCAGGAATAAAGGAAAAACAGCAAAATTGGCAAATATCTGGGTAAATACTAGAGACTAAAGCAAAAACTATATCACTGTTTGTTGAATTATGTGTGTAGGTATAGTACATGTGAGAACAATAACATAATACTAACACAAAAACACTAATAAAGAGAGAAGGGGAAAGGCAACTGAATGATTGCAAGGCTTCTAAATTTTATTTGAATTGGTAAAGTAATCCCTCTACTTATCCTCTGAAAAATTAGGAATGCAGGTTGTAATCCCTAAGCAAAAGCATAAAATATAAAAGTATAAAATATCCAAATAGCAAATAAATTAAAATTAGAATTAAAATATAATGCAAATTACTAGAACACATGGATTACAAAGCAGAGATTATTTATGTGATCAGATAAAAGCATAAGAATCAATTATATATTGCCTGCAGGAAACCAAACTTAATTATAAAAGTATCAATAGATAAAGCAAAAGATGGGAAAAGATATACAGTGCAAATGCTAATCAAAATATTATGAAATGGATATATTAATATCATACAAAATACACTTCAGAACCAGGAAAATTACCAGAGATATAGAGTAACATTACATAAATACGAGCAATACACTTTTGAAAAAAATGAAAAAGGACAGTATTTTCAATTAGACATTGATACATGAAATATAAACCTCAATTTATACCTCAACCTTGCACAAAAATTGAATAATAGCATGAAGAATAACAAATAAAAATATGAAAGTTTTAGAAGAAAATCCGGAAAATATATTTGACTTGATTTACAAAAACTTACTAGATATAACAGCAAAACTATGTTTTAAAATGAAACAAAATTAAATCACCATCATGATGATAAATTTAATCAACATTTAAATCTAAAGCTCTGAAAAATATGGTGCTAAGAGCAGAGAAATATAAGCTAAAGAATGGGAGAAAATGCTTTCAAATGACCTGATGACAAAGGATTTATAGTCAGACTATAACGAGAACTCACAATGCAACAATAAGAAAAAAAAAAAACCTACTACAGAAAAATGGGGAAAAGATTAAACAGATACTACTTTGAAGAAGACATATGATTGCAAATATGTACATTAAATGATGTACATAACATCACTAGCTACTCAGGAAAGGTAAAGTAATACCACGATGAGATAGCACTAGTCAACTATTAGAAAGGAGAAAAAACTGAAACATAAGCTCCTGGTGGGAACACAGAGTACTGGTGAGAACACATGGCTAGTGGGAATATAAATAGTGTATCAAATTTAGAAAACAGTTTGTAGGGTTCTTTATTTTTCCTTTACAATTTTAAGATTTATTTTCTATGCAATTACAGAGAAGAGGGTGGATAGAAAAGTAGGGATTGTTTTCGACATTTAAAATAATACAAAAACAAAAAAATAGGCTAAAATATTAATATTTCAATTTCCCCAGCTTAGTGTAAAGTTAAAATTATCTCAAGAAAGTTACTATCTGACTAATGAATGACTTAACCTGAGTCATTAGGCTAATGGGTTGGGGTTTTAAAAAAGACAAAAAATAATAATATGCATGTAGTATTTCAGATGATTTTATTATCTGTTATAGTTGTAATGTGAACAGTAGGGAACAACTGCATCTTGAAAGCATATTGTCTATATTTAGTTGTCAAAGACTCCTAAAGAAGATGAATCTCACATTTTACTTTTATAGCCAGAGATTTTAATTGCTACACAAGAGATAATACATATAAATGTGCTTTGCACATTGAAAATATTAGATTTTTATAACCATTATTTTCTTTAATTTTTATTATACTTTATTTTTAAAAAATGTTATTTGTATTTATGTAAAATAGTTGGGAAATAAATGGTATGCTTTCAAAACACCTAAAAAATATATATCCTTCGCTATGATCTTTCAGTTTCGTATGTTAATGACAAATTCCTTTTTTTTTTCTTTAATTTTTAAATTTGTGTACAGCTGAGACACAATGCCACATTAGTTTCAGGTGTGCAACATGGTGACTCATCTTCTCTAAATGTTATGCTATGCTCACTACAAATGTAGCTACCATCTGTCACCATACAGTGCTATCACAATATCCTTGACTACATTCTCTATGCTGTGCCTTTTATTCTGTGGTTTAGTCATTCCATAACTGAAAGCCTGTATTCTGCTACTCTCCTTCATCCTTTTTGTCCATCCCCTGATGGTTCTCCCTTCCCTCTGGCAACCATCAGCTTGTTCTCTGTATTATTATGTCTAATTCTGCTTTTTATTTGTTTATTCATTTGTTTTTCAGATTCCACATATAAGTGAAATCATTCAGCATATATTGTTTCATTATACTGTTTTAAGTTGGGTTTTGTCCTCTGCTTTCTGATTGTGACTTCTATTACATTAAACAATTTGGCCCAGATTTGTCCCAATTCAAAAACTCAACTTTTATTTTATTTCATTATTTTTTTTTTAAAGATTTTATTTATTTATTTATTTGACAGAGAGAAACACAGTGAGAGAGGGAACACAAGCAGGGGGAGTGAGAGAGGGAGAAGCAGGCTTCCCTGCAGAGCAGCGAGCCCGATGTGGGGCTCGATCCTGGGTCTCCGGGATCATGACCTGGGCTGAAGGCAGTCGCTTAACCAACTGAGCCACCTAGGTGCCCCCCAAAACTCAACTTTTATATTCTTCCTATTTGCCTTACCCCATCATACCTATCTGTTATAAGCTATATACACCTTAAAATGTATATATTAAAAAGTTTAAAAGGCTAATTATATGTAAACACCTTTAATCCTAGAAATATGCCAGCCAAAATAAAATGTATTTTTTTTTATTTTAAGCTTGTTGAGAATTTAGAATAAAGGCATATACCTAGAAGTTCAAAGACATAATAAAATTTTGATATCTGTTTCAAGTAGGGGTGAATTCTTTTCTTCTTTAGGAGAGCTAACTTACTGAAATCTGTAGATGTCTTAAATAAATAACATCCCCATGGTTCCCTGCTTCTGCTATTATTGTTACAGTATCTCTTATTTTGAGTGACTGTCATATATCATAAAGGTGTCTGTGGCACGTTTCAGTTTTAAACAGGCAGAATTCTGATTATAAGGATACCTTAGAATCTGCTTCAATGGATTAGTAAAATGAATAATACATTATTTCTTTATTATTCATTGAAAAGTTTGGGTAGCATCACAGATATTCAGTCTTGCTGGCCAAGCGTTTAATAAAGTCATGTTTCGTTTATTTTTTCCCTTCAGGTGAAAGGCAGCAATGCCGGAATGACTCATTACATTTAAATATAATTTAAATAATAAGCAAAAGATCATGTATTCTTTTTATTTTTTAAAAAATATTAACTCAAGAGATTATCCTTCTATATGAAGACTTCTTTATTTTTTTTAAGCTTTTTATTTACTTATTTGACAGAGAGATCACAAGTAGGCAGAGAGGCAGGCAGAGAGAGAGGAGGAAGCAGGCTCCTCGCTGAGCAGAGAGCCGGATGCGGGCCTCGATCTCAGGGCCCTGAGATCATGACCTGAGCTGAAGGCAGAGGCTCTAGCCCACTGAGCCACCCAGGCGCCCTCTATATGAAGACTTCTTGACAAATGTATTTTTTTCATAAGTTTCAAAAAAATTAAATTAAATGTACTTCCAACATACGAACTATGAAATTAAAAACAAGTTTATATTCTCTCATTTCAGGATAGAAAATTATAAATTTGAGGTTAAGGCCACTTGAGAAAGGATCTTGAAACCACCATTATTTTGACCACTGAGATTTACTAAATTTCTGCAAGTTCAATTGGTCCATCTATAAAAATTATTAATAATACCATCACATAGTTACTTTGAGGATTATGTCAACTAATATATTCATTATGTCCATTATCATTATATCATGAAGATTATATTATGCTTAATAAAATGAACAGAAGTATGCATGAGACAATATATGCATAATATTCAGATATGTATTTATAGTCTTTAGAATGTATCTGATTCCAAGAAAGAGAAAATGTCACTCAAAAAATCTTTCATAATAATGAAGAAATTATCTTATATTACAGGTATACCATAAATGTAATAACTCTTTAGGACTGCTATATTGCTAAAAAAAAACAACAAATCTCCTGAGAAATTGCCTATGACTTCTCAACTCCAAGGTTATCCCTAGGCAACTAGAGTCTTACAAACAGAAAGTGGTAGACAGCTCCTAGTAAGGACATTGCCCAATGAGCTTATCATGTATGACCATAAGGAACTTTGGGTAGAGAATCCCCTCAGGGAGCAGAGAAGGTTCATAGAGATCAGAGAATAAAACTGGTCGACAGATTTAATCCTAGAGCAGAGGATGAAGTCACCTACTTCTGAATCACACTGAATAAAACAGGAGACCTGAGGGAAAGCAAGGTCCTACTAGCAAGACAGTAGGGAAAGAAATGCATGTTGTACAGGTGAACTGCATATACAGAATGGTAACTAAAGCTGTATCTCTATTATACAAAAGTATTTTATATGTATTATTTTATTAAGTGATACTTTGTTTCTAATTTGAATTGCAGAAATATATCCAGATTTCTAATCTCAGTTCTTCTATCTGTACATATTTTACTATATTCTGTGATGGTTGTATGATTACCCCACATGTACTTTTCATTGCAGCTGTATTAGCAGCCGAACAATTGTTTACCTTCCTCTAATGTTCTTTCAGAGTATTAGTCCTCTAAAGTGTCATATTAAGAAGTATTTCAGGGGAGAAAATGGAGAATATTATAGCCTTTAAGTTTCATAATACAAGATAAATCCTTCCAATTACTCATGGATTATTGAAAATTGATAGTTTATTCCTTGGTCAAAGCCCTGATATTAACAGAGGCTCCAGAAAGAGGAATGAATAAAAATTCCTAGGAGCAAATGGAAAAATATAGATTGTTTTGCAAGTGGTAATTTGCATCTATTCTTAGAAATAAATTCGATTTAAAGAATCTCCACAGATTAATAAAGAACCTTTAGTACAATATTTAAAGATATATTAACCTTTAAATGATAAACTATGATAAATCAATGTTAATATTAATTTTCCTATATAGAGATTAACTCTCCCATTGAAAAACTGAAGGAAAATAAACATGAAATATATGTGTAATTCTTGAATATGTTGCTTGACACACTTTATAACTCACAGAGGATTTCCCAAATGAGTTAAGAAATACATTATTAGCTATTTGTGAAAGTGAGCTAATACATGGTCCAGATTAAATAAAACTAAAAATTAAAATACATATAATACAGTTATTATGATACAGAGAATAGTTAGTGGAAAGTTAAGAAATTTGACAAGTTTATTATAAAAATTATCAAAAAAACTCCATACTACTCCCTCCCTCATACTGTCTTTTGCTGTTCACATAGTATAATAAAACCAATTACAAACATTATGTCATTTCCCTCGTAAATATTTCCGCATGAAGCTCCATTTGACAAAGACTTTCATATACTTCATGCCATAATCATACTTGGTATTATTAATATTAGTCTTTACTTTCAAGTAATACCCCAATTCATATACACATTTTCCTTATTTTCTCTAGTATGTCTCTATATAGTTGTTTTGTTTTTTTTTTAAAATCAAGGTCATGCTTTGTATGTGGGTATTATGTCATTTTTTAAAGTTTTCCTTTTACTGCCACATCATAGTATTCATGCAACTGATTTGTTAGGAAAATGGATATTTCTTGGATAGTATGGTTGATTGATTTTTATGGTATCTACAGGTCTGTCTTCTATGCCCTATGTTTTCTGTAATTTGATAATAAAATACAGTTTGATTGGATCATAATTTAAGTGTTGATGGAAAAACATTTCTTAAATTGTATTGTGTATTTCTTAGTGCATCATATGTAGAGTTAATAACATATGTTCTTGTTGCCTTTAGTTATGGTTAAGATTTTAGATTGTCATAATATCAACATAGTGTAAATATTTCTTTGCTTTAACTTATTTCTATATTAAAAATAAAATACCAATATTACCATATTCATAATACTGCTAAATCCAGTTTCATATTTCTTAATATTCTCTGTTGTTTTTAGTAACATGTTTTTCCACAATCTATAAAAACAACTTTTGTTATATTTTGGTTTATCACTTCTTCAGTGTTCATTTTTGAAAATATAATCAAATACATTATTTAATACAGGATCAGTCATATCATTATTAGTGTTTTTCCACATTCTTTTCTACAGGTGCAAAATGGTGTGTTAGGTGGAAGCCCTAATGTTGATTCAACCAGTCCCCTAAGAATTTATGTTGTCTGACTCAGCTTTTACCCACTACAAATAATACCACAAATAATAAAATTATGTATGCTCATTTTGTATTTTCTTGGTGTCTTTTTGGAATACATTCCTGGAAACTTATCACATATAAACACATATGTAATTTTAATAAAAATTGAATGTAATTTCTTTTTTCTTTAAATGAACTCTTATTTTCTTTTATTCATTATCATATTCAAATATAGTTTTTTTCTTCCTCGGTTTGCTTAAGTTTTTAATACTAGCGATATTAATCTTCTTTTGTGATATAATAAAGAAGTATTTAGTTTAGTTTAAGATTTTCCTTTAGAAATTTCTCAACAGTCCCAAGTTGTAAAATAATTTACCCACGTTTCCTTTTAGAACTCAGGGACATGTGTGTGCGTGCACACATGTACACACACACATGTATATGTGCTTATATACATGTGTATGCAAATAGCAGTTGTGCATATATCCTCATCATTTTTCATGCTATAAACAGATTTTTTTTTCCTATGGCTATCCTGGAATCTTGCTAGCCTCTATTGAAAAGAGTATCTTACCTATAAAGATAACTTTGTCATATACTTTATTCCCAAGGAAATACATTTTTAAAATTATGTTTGGTCCTGTTTATCTTTCTATTGATGCAAAAATTCCTTAAGATGTTTTAATATATGGTAGCTCCAAACCTCCCATAGTGGTTTTACTTTATAATATATCTGAACTTTTCTAATCCATCACCTTTTTTTAATGTCACTAATTTCTTTTGCCAAAGTGCTTGGTTAATATTGTCAACAACAACAAAAAAATAAATAGTGGTAGAGACTGGACTTAAATGTTTTTCCCTATATGGGAATGACTCCAGAAAGTCATATTAGAAAAGGATAAATTCCCAAATTGTTGATTTGATTTTAAATTATAAATGGAATTTAAATTATGTCAAATAACATTTGCAAATAACATTTGATATTCCTCAATAGCTCTACTGTTAGGATGAGATGTATCAGTGGATTTCCTAATAGCAAAGTAACTATTGCTTTCTTACAATAAGCCATAAGTTAAAGTATATATTTTTAAATAATACATTTTATACAATTTTTAAATTTAGCATTTTAATGACTAGTGATTTTAATTGTGCTAATTTACAAATCAGTTCCATGTTTATTAGCAAAGTTTTAATAATTTTATATCTATATTTCTGTAATTCCTCAAGATATTTCTAGTATATAAAGAGAGTTCAAGTATTTAACTCTGACATTTTAAGTGCTATAAGCTCTGGTGTATAAAGTCTACTGATCATCTACATTACCTGGAGAGTTTGTTCTGCTCTACTTCTGCTATGTTACTTTCTTTTTTTAAAAAAGATATTTATTATTTCATAATTTTTTTTTTTGACAGAGAGAAACACAGCTAGAAAGGGAACACAAGCAAGGGGAGTGAGAAGGAGAGAAGCAGGCTTCCCACAGAGCAAGGAGACCCAGCTGGGCTTGATTCCAGGACTCTGGGATCATGATCTGAGCTGAAGGCAGATGCTTAACGACTGAGCCACCCAAGTGTCCCAAGATATTTATTTATCTTAGAGAGAGAGAGAGAGAGAGAGAGAGGGAGTGCTCATGGGGCAGAGGGGCAGAGGGAGAGAGTGTTTCAAGTACAGTCCATGCTGAGCACTGGAGCCCTATATGGGGCCTGATCCCAGGATCCCAGGATCACTACATGAACAGAAACCGAGAGTCCTTTGCTTAACTGTCAGCACTTCCGGGCACCCTGGTATGTTTCCTTTTATACCTTGGGAACCAATTCCAGATCATTCAATCAAAAAAACCCTTACTGTAAGACTGAAGACAAATATTGATCAGATTACTTAATATGTTTTCTGCTATTCCTAACTATCAAGGCATAGTCAAAGGCCAAAATCAAGATAATAGAAAAGAATGCAAAAAGAAACAAAACCCAAAAAACAAAATAAAACAAAAACTTTTGATCTAATATATAGAGTCAATAATTTGACATTTCATTCTTAACATACAAGAAAATATAATATAATTTCAACAGGGTATTGGTATGTTTGGGTGTGGATGCTTAATATAAAATTAGTTTTCATATAGTATCTTAAAAAATTATCACTGGTGTTACTTTCCTTTCCTGTAGCAATAGGATGAAAACTGAAAATAAAATCAGTTCTATTAAACCATCTCCAGTTTCATGCTGTTTAAAACTGGGGGGAAAAGAAGTAGAAAGTATTGAGTCAGTAGATTATATTCCATACCTTTTATCATTAAATATAATTTCATAATAACATGGTTTTACTATGTTTCTGTTCTTAGGGATTATTTTTAAATAGTTCATGACAAAATTTAACATGTGTGTCACAAAAACTTGTTATTTCTCTCAATTAAAAAGAAAAAAGAAAACAAGCTATCTTAAGAATTTTGCTTTTACAAAGAAATGTAGAATGTTTTATTTACAAATCCAATGCTTCAGCCATTAGGTTCCTTCTTATATTCAATTCCTTTTTATCATATAATTTCAGTCCATTTGACAATTTCAATAGATTGTTTCAATTATATTTAAAAAGAATTTGTGAAACCCCAGAATTAAAGATGAAAAACAAGAACAGAATGACATCCTTTATGTTTTATGCTTTGCTTTGTTACATAATTGGTATATATATATATATATATATATATATATATATATATATATATATATGTATATATATAATTTTATGTATATGTATAATTTATCTAAATTTGATTTAAACTTATCAATATTTATATTAGGTTTAATTTATCTGTATTTTATTTTATCCCATTTATCTATATTTAAAAGTAAAATTTTATTTTGTTGCATATTAATCCACAGATAATGTATTCCTTTAAATACAGAATCCATTTTTTAAAAACACATCTTTATTTTATATGAGACAAAAATTTATTTTAAAGCTATCAAGTTGTTTATATATAATTCTAAAATGCCATTTACTTTGAACTTCATGACCTCAGATATTTTAAAATTTGAGACTTTTTTCTTAGAATTGAGGAATATTATGTGTAATCACAGATGAGTCATTTATATGACTAATGTATAAACTCTGAATAAAGTCATTCTCAAAAAATGTAAGTGCATGACATCAAACATTAGGATTTCTACTAAATGCAGAAATTAGGATGGGTAATACCGTAAAGTCATAATCTCACAATGTCTCATTAGCTTTTGTAATATATATACAACTTAATACAGATTGTTTTACATGCATTATGAGTTTACAGAATGAGACGTGCTATATATACTGACATTCAGATACCTATTCCATTTAAAAAAAAACATTCTACCTAGAAAGTATGCATTATGCTGTTTCACCTACTTCTAAGTGCAGTAACCAAGGAGGTGTTAGTTGACTAATTTCAGATGTTTCTGATATAAATTTAAGATATTTCTGGTATAATCAATGCCTCTTTGTGCTTCCAGATTGGTATTTCCTTTGGGATATATTAATATAAACATGTGTATAAAAGTAAAAAAAAAAAGTGTGTGCAATATATTAAAATAAATGTGTGTATAAAAGTACATTCCAGAATTGATATTTCCATTGTAATACATTAACATAAATGTGTGTATAAAAGTATAAAAGGGGAGCCTGCCTGGATGGCTCAGTTGGTTAAGTGTCCAACTCTTTTGGTTCAGGTCACAATCTCAGGATTGTGAGATGGAGATGGAGCCTGCTTGAAATTTTCTTTCCCTCTCTTTAAGCCCCTCCCCAAACCCCAAAAAAGTATACTCAAATTTTAAAAATTTAAAATGATATTATTTGACTGATTTTAGTCTATATAACATAAAATATATTAAAGGTTATTGCTTTTAAACATCAAGCTCTTCACATTAGTATTTATCATACATTGCAAATATAGAATGGCTGGCTAAGGACACATTAAAGTCCCATTATTTTTATCTGTCATCCTCTTGTAACATTTGTAAATGCATTTTGTAAGAATATTGCTAATCTCTCTGCAACTTGCTCTGTTTTTAGTGATTGTCATCATTAGGCCTGTGCTTCATTTTCTGCAAGATTTTTTTAAGCTACATTTCTTTTCTCCTCTCTGATACAATTTTACTCATTTATATATAATTTATTTGATAATTCTTTATACTTTTTTTGAGGACAGTGCATTCTCTAAGCACTGCATTGTTTGCATGCTATTTTGCTGGATGTTTTTCTATCACAACTACCTAGTTATGTTGATTTCTGTTTTTTATTTACATTTCAAATGAAAGGTTATCAACCCTTGGAAAATCTGTTTTATAAAGAGATTTTAAAAGGATGTTTTCAAATTGCAAGCTACTGGGAATACCAGTTCTATATGAAAAAAAATCCCTTCTTTATGCATTCCTTCCTATTTCTTCACTTTGGTCCTTGCCCTCCCACTTTTAAACAGTCTTTCAGCATCTCATTTTTTAAACTTTATTGAGTTCTAAAGGTAAGTCATACTTACTGCTACATATAATTTGAAAGTCTCCATGTTTTGGCATATTAAAATATTAGTAAACCATAGTCATTATATGAATCTAATAAATATCAGAGATGGATCATGGTTTATGGTCCCACGTACATGCATTTTCAAATATTATGTTTTGTCTGAGTTGGCAAGTCTATAATGTCTAAAAATGGATGAGTGTGGCAAATCTATTTTCAGGGATTATTCTTCCTACTATTAGAACTAATTTCTGCTGATGTGAAAGTATTATTTGCTTGACCTAGCAAAAGTGTGCCTGTTTAATGGACTTAGCCAAGTTAAGGCGGTGAACTGGTTACCTGAATCCTAAACCTCAGAGCCTGGCTAATTCAGTGATAGATTTAGCCAACTCATTTTACCATTTTAGACTCAGGGTACATTATTAATAAATCGGAACTAATGACACTGGACCTGCTGCAGAATAGTCTAAGAAGAAATAGTTAATCAATAGATGTTTCATGATATTATAAATTACTATAAATTAACACCCAAATTATCCCTGAGTCATAAAATTCAGTCAGTTATTTATTTCAGTGTTTTAGCATTCTAAATGTTGAAAAAGATGGGAGGATTATTTGTTAAAAAGAAATCTTAGAGGAAGTAAAACAGGTGCTATGTTTGCTAATGGTGCTGTAATTCAGCAGATTCCTGTTAGTTCCATCACAATGTATTAGCATGACATTGAATTTCTGATTTTTAGAAACCATTATAAAGTTATGATTTCATACCTAGCCTTGGTATAAAGGTTAGCCCATCTTCTCACCATCTGTATGAAGAGACACTATTTTCAATGTGTAAGCAAACAATAAGCGCATTGCTTTCAATTTAATTGAAAATGTAACATTTAAAATAATGTTTTCTTAGAATCAGCAAGACTGACAAATATCCTCTACAAATTACTGTCCTAGAAAGTAAAATAGAATTTAAAACTACACTCCAAAATCTTATAGTGTTAATATATGCAATGAATTTAAATCTGAAATTGCCTTAAAATAGATAATATTCAAAAATGTCACAAATATGTATTATACTTGTATTGAAATAATAAAAGATTAATTCTAAAAAAAAACAAGTAGCCTTACTTAAAATTAAAATGTTCACATTTTTAAAAGATTTGCTTCTGCTGAATCATTAGGAAAGTAAATATTTTTCTCAGAGCCTTTCTACAGTAATTTGATGTGATATTCCTTTTAACTACAAAACAAATAGAAATACCAATGAATGTCTATCATTAATTTTCTAATGGAAGGGTACTGGAATATTATAGTGAATATATAAAGAGACAATTTACTATTAATCTATCTAATATTTTATACAAATATACACACACAGCAGGAAATACTTTACTGCATCTTTTCTTATAGTTTTGCTGTTGAAGTGCCACAATAATTCCTTTATAATGAAACGTATGCATAAGGAAGCCACACTGTAAATCCATAAAAGTGAGCACTCCAGCTAAATCTTGTTTACCAAAACAATGAAAAATAAATTGAATATTAAAATATAACATTTTAATCCAACAATATGGTTTCATCCTTTTAGTCATTAACATACAATGCTAAACCTTTCAAATATTTTGGAGATAACTTATACAAATTTAGAAATATAAGAAATAAAATGAAATATTACAAATAAACATTAGAAATAAAAATATTTTCAGCTATAAGTTTGGATGCATAACATTTCTTCCTATTTTTGTAACCCACGTTAATTTATTCCCTACCTACTGGTACAAAAGTTTCTAGTTTTAATTTCTAATGTTCTGCTTAGTACTATGCTGCAATGAATATATTCATATACACATGAGTGTATATAAGTATGCACATGAGTGCATCTATAGGGATAAAATATTTGCAACCGGTGTACTTTGATCAAAAGTGATGTTCATGAACACATACTTCCATTTTCTTTGGATAAATACCTGATGACGAAATAGTTAAATCAGAAGATATAAATTTAACTTTAAAAAATTGGCAAACCATTTTCAAAGTCTTTGAGTCATTATATATTTCCACTATATGTGTATATAAAGACATTTACAGGAGTATCCACATCAGTTTATTTGTAATAATAAAAAACTGGAAACAATGCAAATATCCTTCAACCTCTAATAAGATAAAGTGAGACGGTATTTAGCAATATAAAGAGACAAATATTAGATACATCCTAACAACCTTATTGTATTTGAAAGTAATGACACTGAGTGAAAGAAACCAGACAAAACAAAAATATATATATACTATATACTTCTATTTACATAATTTTCTCAGAAGTGCATACTATTCAGAAGTAGATTAATGACTGGCTGAAGATGTAGGAATGGGAAGTAAATATAAGAGAGGGGCATGAGGAAAATTTGAAAGGTAATGTATATGTCCATATGCTTAGTTGTGATGGTTGTTTCGTAAGAGTGAACATATGTCAAACCTTAGCCAAGTGAATGCTATAAATTTGTGTTTTTAAGAGTCACTTTTACTTAAAATAGCTGTTAAAATACATAGAAATACACTCTAGCACAAATTAGAGTGATATATTCTCTGGAACACTGTTACTCAAAGCAATAGGTCCATGTACTCTTTGCTTTAGGTATGTATTAAATTAAGGAGTGTGCACCAGAATGTCTTAACATCCAGGTCCCTCCATTGAGAAAATATTGCTATGAAAAAAATATATAAACAGAACTAAGCAGTCAGCATGTGGCATATCTTGTTAAAAATCAATATCAAACACTTCACAGATCCATTTATTTGATTTTATTTCTCATTTTAATTTTGTTCCATTGATTTGTCATTCACTTCAAGTCCCACTACCATACCATCTAAGATACTGAAACAAATGTTAATATTAATAAGGGTTTTTACATTTTAAAAACTTCACTGGCCATTCTTGTTTATTCTCCCAAATTAGGCACACCTGGGTTGCACAGTTGGTTAAGCATCTGTCTTGGTTTGGGCTCAGGTCATGAACTCCAGTCAAGAGATTGAGTCCTGTGTCAGGTTTCACAGTAAGCACAGAGTCTCCTTAAGTTTCTCTCTCCCTCTTCCTCTGCCCCCACCCCTCCACCCTATGCCCCCCAATAAATAAATAAATAAATAAATAAATAAATTTCTCCCAAATTAATATTGGAATGAATATCTGTAGTTCCAAATATAAAACCTCCTTGTAGTTTTATTGGGATCATATAAAATTTTAATAATCATCTTAAAGAAAATAGTTTTTAATATTGAAATTTCAGGAAAGAATGGTACTATTATAAATTAATTCAAGTATTTTCCTATAATAATAAGACTCAGATTTCTTCATAATGAGTTTTCATACATATCAGTATTACTTTTAGTCACTTAATTATGTTCTTGGTGTCAGAAAAGGCATCATCCAGTATTTATTATCTGGCATGTTGCATATTAACTCATAAAAGAATTAGTTTTAGACACCTCTTATGTTCAAGATCTCATTCCAGGCACTAAAGATAAATCAAGGAACAAAACAGATAAATAATAAACATTTCATCACTTAGACAACACTTGGTCCTTCAGGTAATAAACAATAAACAAACATATGTTTAGGAATTGCAGTTTTATATAGTATGAGCTGAAAATGCTTAACTAAGAATACGAGTCCTACAAAAATAACTGATTAAATGCATGAAGTAGCAATCTAGTTATCAAGTAAACACTGTTCTAGGTACTGGAAAGTTTGAGGAACACTAAGAAAACCCATGTAGCTAGAACAGACTGAGCCAGAATGTAATGGCATGTTCAAAGAAGTAATGTGGGGGGGTGGGAAGGATCATAATTCTATAATTCTTTTCACCTGAATGAAATGGGAAACCAGGAGAGTGCTTTGAGCAGAGGAGTCACAAAATCTAATTTCTATTTTAAGAAGATCAACATGACTATTATGTGGAGAATAAATTTAAGTGAATAAGGACAGAAATAGGGAGAAGAGTCATAAGGTGATTAAAACTATCTTTATAGATAAAGGCAGTAGTTTAAGTAAGGGTAATAGCAGTAGGGTTGATAAGAAGAGGTAAACTTCTGGTTATATTTTAAAGATGACAACTATAGGACTTGCTGAGAGACAACATGCATGAAGTAAAAAAAAAAAAAAAAGAAAAAGCAAGGCTAAAACTCAGGTGTAGCTGTGTGCAGTTAGGAGAATGACGTCGCCACTAGCTGTGATGATTGAAGACCACAGGAGGGGCAGGGTTAGAGACACATCACAGAAGTTCAGATTTGGGCCTGATGTGTTTGTGATTCCTACTGGGCATCTAAAGAGAACTGTCAATAGGTAGTTAGACATACTGATCTGAAGTGCCGAGGAGTTTAAGAAGGTTGGAGTCATCCACACTTTGATAAAGTTTAAAACCAGGAGGCGTATAAGCCAGTGGAGATAGAAAAATGATCACAGGGATGATTGCTAGGGTGATGCAAACATTTACAGTTGGGAGAAATGAAGAGAAAACAGAAGGGTCACTACAATGAAGTAATAAATGTAGGCAGAAAATGAGCTGCCCAGGAAGTCAAAGAAATACATTATTCACAAAGGAAAAATAATTGGTTATTCCAAATGCTTGCATATAGTTCAAGAAAGAGAACAGCAGAGCAATTACCATTCCTTTTAACAAAGTGGAGGTAATTGGTGACCTTGATCAGAGCTGTCTGGATAGCATGTTGAGGATGAAATATATTTTAATGAATTAAAGACTAGTTTAGACAAATCTTTCAAGTAGGAATGACAGAAATAAGTGAGTAGTTGGATGGGAGGCAAAGACAAAAGAGATTGTGCACTAAATAAAATAATTCCATATAGAAAGAAAAAAGTTCAAAAAATATTTTTTAAAAAAACACATGGGAGCATTTCTGGGGATAAAGCAAGAGGAGAGAGAATCCAGTAAACAACTGCAGAGGTTGGTCCTGTCTAAAATTTCAGTGCTGTGATCTACAATAGCAAATAGGAAGCACAAGCAAGTTTATAACCACAGATGCTGATAAATACATCTAATAAATTAAATTTCTTTAAATTAGGAAGCAAAACCATGAACTGGAATTGAAAATGGAAGGAGGGATTTCAGAATTTGAAGGACTAAGGGACAGTATTTAAACAATGAGTTAACGGACTGAGAAAATAGAGTAAGAGCATTGGGCAGCATGACAGATCCACTTAAGATTATTGATCATAAATTTAAAGTGAAAACTACTTACATAATTGCGTGTGTGTGTGTGTGTGTGTGTGTGTGTGTGTGTGTGTTAATGTTTTAGGGGGTTCTGTTGGTTTTTGGTTTTGATTTCTTTTTTTTTTCCTTTTTCTTTCTTTTTTTTTTGGTGAGCCATGTACATCAGGCTCAGGAATGACAGAGCTGAATTTATTCAGGGTTGTGTTTTATCTAATGAGTACAATTACATATATACATACATATATATATATATATATATTTTTTTTTTTTTTTTTTGTAAATTAATTTTGAATCTGGATGTTATGGACTGAATTGCACTCCCCCATCCTACCCATCCCAATTCATATGTTGAAGCCCTAACCCTCAATATGTTTGTATTTAGAGACAGGGCCTCCAAGGAGAAATTGAGGTTAAATGATATCATAAGGCAGGAGGAGCACTAATCCAATAGGACTGGTATACTTTCAAGATGAAGAGACACCAGAGAACTCTTTCCATATGCGCGCAGAGGAAAAGCTATGTGAGAATACATAGTAAAAAGGTAGTTATCTGTAAGCCAGAAAGAAAGGCCTCAGCTGAAATCAACCCTGATAGCACTTTGATCTTGGACTTCCAGCATCTAGAACTATGAGAAAATTAATTTGTTATTTTATTTTATTCGTTAAAGATTTTATTTATTTATTTGTTTGACAGAGAGAAACACAGCCAGAGAGGGAACACAAGCAGGGGGAGTGAGAGAGTGAGAAGCAGGCTTCCTGCCAAGCAGGAACCCCATGCGGGGCTCCATCCTGGGACTCTGGGATCAGCACTACATCATTACTGCTGACTCACTGACTTTCACTTGGGGAACTCATGACTCAGCAGCCACAGTCATATATTGTCTTTACTTTGGTGGCCTCAGCCCCATGTCAGGATAGCATCCTTTCCTCCTTTCTCTTAAAGGAGGATAAGTAGTAACTAAGAAGAGTGAGTAACAGCCTATCAGGAGGCAGATTTCAGTTCTACCTCTCCCTGCTTATTAGCCTCTTAGCATGCATGAATGACAGAACACTGGAAGACATTCACTTGGCCCTTCTCCCTCCCTACATTTGGCTGATAACGTTCACTATATGATTCTGGGAAGTCTTCTCATATCTATACTCTTCATCCTTTCTCTGCTAAAAAGCGGTGTCTAGGTCGGCAGCTCATCATTGTGACCAATACTGTCAAGAACTGTGCAGAGTCTGATATTTTATCTTTTCTTTTTTTTTTTTTTTTCCCAAGAGCTAACCTATTCCTCCCTTGTGGATGTTGAAATAAGATATGGGACTCCTGGATTAGGGTCAAACACTTTATTATTCATAGCAAAACCAACAGCCTAGGTTCACATTGATTAGTGTCAGTTACCCCATAATCCTCTAAGAACCATGCAAAAAAAGCCCATTGTGAACGTTTGCAGACATCGTAGATTTATATTACATGACAGAAACACTAAGCTTCTGGAATCACCACTTGTACAGCAAGTTCAAGCAAGCTACCTCTTTATCTGGTCGTACACATATCCTCATTCCTCAGGGCAGGACCTTGCATTTTTGGCTTTACAAGTAAGAATGTACGGGAGCACTCAGGGAGTCTAGCAATTTCTCTCTCCTACTAAAGATATAGACTAAAGAAAGCTACAACATAATAACAAAAGTAACTAATGGGTCTGTTTTGGGCACTTAGATCTAGGAAAAGAAAAATAATGCTAAACACGTGTAACTGGGTAGAAGCCTGAAGATCTTATTTTGATACATAAGGCATAAGCATTCATCTTCAGAGTTAAAAGAAGAGCTGTAGAGTCCAGAGAAAACAAAAATATATATCAGGTCAGAAAAATATGGCCCACAGGCCAGTTTCCTGTTTTCCTATATACAGTTTTAGTGGAACACTCAGGCCCATTCATGTACTAACATATTGTCTATGACTGTCCTCTTTTATTTTTTAATAGAGACAGAGTTATATGGTTGTAATAGAGACTGCATAGCCTCATATTTAAACTACTCACTATTTGGCCTTGTAAATAAAAAGGTTGCCAATCTCTGATATATATAGTCACATGTATACAATGGAGAATGAAAATTTAAGAAATAAATAATTTATTATATTTCTCTAAATACTTTTAAAGGTATGAAACTAGATGATAAAATAAAATCCCTAGGTTATTTTTTCCTCTGCTTTACTTGGGCAAAGTTGACAAATAAAAATTGTATATATTTGAAGTATGCAACATAGTTTAATACACATATACACTGTAAAGTTTATCACAATGAAGCTACTTAATACAACCATCACCTCACCTAGTTGCCTTTATTTATGTATTAGTTAGTTAATTAATTTTGAGGGGGTTGAGAACACTTAAGATCTAGTATATCAGGAAATTTCAAGTGAACTATGAAGTGTACGTTACTAACTATATTATTATAAATTTAATATTAACTATATTAATAATATACTATAAAGTATACTTTATTAAATAGATTTTACTATAAAGTATATTTTATTATTAATTATATTGTTATAACTTTATTACCAACTACATTGTTATTAACTGTAGTCACCATGTTATATAATAGAGCCTCAGAACTTATTCCTCTTATAATAACTAAAAGTCTCTATCATTTGGCCAACATCTCCCTAGTTTCCCTATCCTGGAGTCCCTGGCAGTCACTATTCTGCTCTCTGCTTCTGTAAGTTTGATTTTTTTTATATTTCACATAAAAGTGAGACCATATAGGATTTGTCTGTGTCTGGCTTATCTCACTTAACATAAGGTCCTCATATATATATGAGATATATATAGAAATATGAGATATTTCTCATATATTCTTTATCCATCTATTTCACCAGTAAACACCCAGGATGTTTATATATCTTGACTATTATTAATAATGATGCAATAAACATGGAGGATGCTGATATCTCTTTGAGGTCCTAATTTCTTTTCCTTCAGATATATGCTGGCAAGTAGGATTGCTAGATATATGGTAGCTCTATTTTTAATTTTTTGAGGAAGCTCCATATTGTTTTTCATAATTGCTGTATCGATTTACATTCCTACAGTATACAAGAGTTTTCTTTTCTCCACACCCTCATCAGCACTTGTTATCTCTTATATTTTTGAAAATAGCCATCCAAAGAGGGGTGAGGTGATATCTCATTGGGGTTTTTCTTTGTATTTCACTGGTGATTAGTGATGTTCAACACCTTTTCATATACCTGTTGAACAACCTCATGTTCTTAAATGAGTTCAAGAACTCATCTGTCTTTAAATTTTAAATACTTAAACTTAATAAACTTAAACTAAATACTTAAACTCTGCAAAATTTAAGATCAGTACATGATTAGACAAAAGTTAAAGCTGATCAACATTTAGGCAGTTTGGTCACTTGTATCTTATATCTTGTATCTTCAACAATACATCTCTGAAAGAAATGATAAGTAACACTGAACTGATTTGGGTATGCATGGTCTCTTAAGGCAAATAGTTTCAAAGATGCCTGAGGCTAGCCTAAGGTTAAAACCACTAATATGAACTGAAATCATCAATAAATGAGATTTTTTATGATATTTTAATTAAGCTCATTGTGTCATAATATGAATTGTAAATTTGACCTTCAGCATCAAACTAACTTATAATGTGCATTTGGCACTTTCTCCATGTAAATTTTAAAATAAAAAATTTAAATTGTATTCCTCATGCTTTTCAAAAGTAAAGTCCTAACTTAGACTGACAATTTTGATTTTTATGTAATTTTTTTTAATAAGTGATACTGGAATGCACATTAGGTTACTATTCTAGAGTATGTGTGATATGATTTGGAATATGTCCACTATTAGAAATAAGCCAGTAACTCCTCTTAATACTTGATTTTATTATAGAGAGATAGATATAATGGTATAGATATAGATTTTTTTTTAACCATAGAAATACCATATAAGTTTCTTCAGTGTTCTAAGGTTTTTTTGTTTGCTGTTTTTTACCCTTCAAATTACAGACTTAACTCTTCTCTAAAAAATTTAGGAAGAAGAACTATTTGGAATTCTTACTAAGGGAAAACTTTGTATGTTTTTTTAATGACTAAGAAACCCCAAAAGATTGCATTTTCTGACCTACCATATATTTTCTTGATGAGGCAAATAAATCTTGTTACATAGTGAAGCTAGACTTCCCCTCTGTAGGAAATCCCCATCTGTTACTGCGTCCTCAACATGATGTTGCAGCCAGTTTTAAAATTAACAACCACAGAAAATAATCACATGCCTGATGACACCATTAAAACCTGCTCATTTTCTAACTGTTTTTTCTTACACTTACTATGTTTTACACAACAATACTTTTGAAAGAATTTTTTATTTATTATGGTATTTTGTGCAAAATTGATAAAGTCAATGAAAATGATGAGATTGTTTATGTGATTGAACAGTCAATCCATTCCTCTCTGTTCACCGTTTGCTTAGATATGCTCTTGTCCACATCCTATAGTACTATCACATAATGACTGAATACATGGGTTCTGATGCCCCACTGTCTAGATCTGAATCCTGGTCATATTGCTTAACATGTTTGTAACTCTGCAGAAATTACTTAAGGTCTGTGCAATGCAATTTTCCCATCTGTAATTGATGGATGAACAATAATGCTGAAGACATTAAATGCAGAGGCAGCACAGCTTAAGACTGAAGCCCTAAGTGACATAAGAAGTTCTGTATAATCTGTTGATTAAAGATAACCCTTGGGGCGCCTGGGTGGCTTAGTTGGTTAAGTGACTGCCTTTGGCCCAGGTCATGATCCCGGAGACCCAGGATCGAGTCCCACATCGGGCTCCCTGCTTGGCGGGAAGGCTGCTTCTCCCTCTCTCACTCCCCCTGCTTGTGTTCCCTCTCTAGCTGTGTTTCTCTCTGTCAAATAAATAAAATCTTAAAAAAAAAAAAAGATAACCCTGTATGTGAGATGCACTATGATTTGCAACTGAAGAATTTCATAATACTTAGTTTTGAGTTTTAAAAATGTTAGAAGAAGCATTTCCAGAAAGCAGCATTCTTAATGTGAAAACTATCTAAGGGCTATGTGTACTCCAAAATAAAAGGAAATGCTGCTGAAAAGTCAAACTTTGAATGCACAGCTTATGAGAAAACAATTATATTCCTGGCATTGAGAGGAGAGTTGATTTAAGTATTTGGGGGATTAAAGTTATTGCTGTGATTTCCCCCATGCAGTAATAGTGGCTTATCAAATAGAAAACATGGGTTCTTACTCTAAATTCAACTGACTCGATTAAGCATTAGTGCTTTTGGTGGGTACTTCACTGGCATGTAAGACTGGAGTTAGAAATACAGAAAAGGCTCTGTAGCAGCGGTAGCCAATTCCACTTTTTAAAACTACTCAACAGTTCTCTCATCATGGTCTCAGGAAAACCAAATATGCAGAACAAATAATCCACCCGATTAGAATTCATTATTAAAGAATCTCAAGCAGCACTTCTGCTGGGATGGCACAGAGCCACCTGCCCTAGTGCCTCATCATGATTTTGGAGGGTTTCTTACTAACTGTGATGTGGGTCTGTGAACATAGGAGAGAATAGTGTACCCTGCAGGGCTATGTCATAAACACTGCCTGCTATAATGAAGTTTGGAAAAAATTGCAGTCTATTGTTTTATTGTGCTAAGTATACCACGGAACACTGAAAAACATAAGAGATAAGAACTTGGGAATATCTCAAACACCTCCTCCTCAAACTGACTGGGAGTGACTGGGAGTGAGACAAGTCATATTAGAGTTATCTATCCAACACCTGTGAAATTGCAACGTATACTGACAGAGTTGATGTACAAAACCTATTACAGCCAGCAATTTTCCTTAGAAGTACTAAGATGTCACTCTTGCTTTTATTCTCCTAGTCTTAAGGAGTTCACTCTCTTCTTTTCTAATGCACAACTGTGAAGTCCACACTTCTTTTGTGTCACATTTAGGGGGAAAAAGTTTTCTTCAAGAGGATTTACTGTAATCAAAACCTTTCAGATTTACTGTTACCAGATCCATTACAGTGCATCACCTGACTTTCATTTAGATCTAAAGTTGGTCAAATCTTAGGTATTGATGTGTTTAGAGCTGAAGGTAGAAAGTATTTTAGAATATATTTCCAGACAGATGTTTTAGCATTCAAGTAGTACTTTTGTATAAAACAAGTCACTTTTATCCCACTTGCCCACTTATGTTCCCGAAATGGATAGAATATCTTGATATGAGACCTATCTGTAGAACAGACATGTTCATAACATGGAGTTTCTATGCTCACACATTTGTCTTCACATCACAATTTGGCAGTAGTATTATGTAGCCCACAGAGTACACCAGTAATTGCTTTTTTGTGTGTGTGTGTGTGACATTTTAAAAGGGACGTGTTTGCGGCTGCTATAATCTACACACAATTCTGGAGAAAAAACAAAACATATGGGAATCAGAAGATGTAACTACAGAAAGCAGCAGAAGAAACAAAAATGGATCCTCTTCTTGTTTGGGGACGCATGCTGCCAAACACAACTGTGAGCTACAGCACCCTACGGACATGACATTGCATAAAATTTCTCATATGTGAAAACATTCTTATTCCAACAATTACTTATTTTTGATCTGATATTGCAATTATTCATATATCTGATTTTTTTGTTTTCTTCTATACTCTTCCGAGATCTGAATTCTCTATTATAATGGTAACCTGCAATCACATAAAAACAAGTACTCTTAGAATAAATTGTAATTTAGATTTAGGACAAAGAGACTCTTTAGAGATCATGGAGACCTCTTAGACTGAAGATATTTACTTATTGGATTTCTTACATAAGGAAGAACTAATTAATCTTTCATTATAACATGTAGCAAAAAACATTATCAAACCAAAAATGTCTATGCTATCTAAAGAGAGGAATATTTAAATATCTGCAAGCAGATCTTTAAAATGTATTCAGAATGAACAAAATTAAACAAAAATGTGGCTATCATAATTTTCTATCATACGTACATTTATTTTGCTTAGAGTGAAATATATTGCAAAACTGGATTAAAACTTTTTGTAGTACTAGATAATAAATTCACAAAGGTATATAAAAATACAAGGATCATTTCATAAATACAAACTGGGTAGAGCCCAGTTCAAGAAATAGAATGATGCTAACCCTTAAGAAATCACCTGCCTTGGGGCACCTGGGTGGCTCAGAGGGTTAAGCCTTTGCCTTCAGCTCAGGTCATAATCTCAGGGTCCTGGGATCTATTCCCACATCAGGCTCCCTGCTGAGAGGAAGCCTGCTTCCTCCTCTCTCTCTGCCTGCCTCTCTGCCTACTTGTGATCTGTCAAATAAATAAATAAATAAAATCTTAAAAAAAAAAAAAAAGAAATCACCTCTCCCTCTCCCTTATGAATGTTCCATCATGATTAACACCCTTTATATCCCTCCCATTGAGAACTACAATTCTGATTTTTTTAAATATTTTATTTATTTATTTGACAGACAAAAACATAGCGAGAGATGGAACACAAGCAGGGGAGTGAGAGAGGGAGAAGCAGGCTTCCCACCAAGCAGGAAGCCTGATGTGGGGCTTGATCCCAGGTCTCGGGGATCAGGAGCTGAGCTGAAGGCAGTCAGTCACCCAATCAACTGAGCCACCCAGGCGCCCCTGATTTTGTTTTTGGTTTATCATTGACCTATTTCAAATGTCAATTAACTAAAATCATACTAGATGCATTATTTCTATACACTTATGAGTGTGTACAACATTACATTTTGCACAATTATTTTCCTATTGTATATAGCTGGAGTTTACTTTGTTTTGAAGCTTTAAATATTCCACTGTGTTAAAAAAAAATATCCATTCTATATTTGGACCTCTGAACTGCTTCTGGTTTGAGTCTGTAAGAAAACATGCTGTAATGTATGTTTTTCCACATGTTCAGATGTCTCATACATAGAACTGCTAAGTCATCAGCAATAAATGTTTTCAACTTACCTTATTAATCAAAATGTTTTCCAAAGTGTTAAGCATTTTAGAGTTTTAACGTGTATAAGATAAGCACTGATCTAAAATATGATCAATACAACTTAATATAAGGTTCTCTAGGGAAAAAGAACTAAAAGAGTAAAGATGTATCTGTGTGCATGTCTATGTGTTTTTATGTATGTATCTTTCTTGAATAGAAATTAGATATACAAATATATAGACTTTTTTTTCCTTTTTTTTTTTACTGTTACTAAAAATTTTTTTTCCAGTGTTCCAAGATTCATTCCCCATTCCCCACACCCAGTGCTCCACGCTTTAGGTGTCCCCAGCACCCACCACCAGGCTCTCCCATCCCTCCACCCCCCTCCCTCCAAGTCCCTCAGTTTGTTTCTGTGTCTAAAGTCTCTGTTGTTACATTTCCCTCCCTAGATTACCCTAGTTCCCATTTACTTCCTTCTCCCACTGTCCTCCAGTTTACCCCTCATGCACCGCAAATAAGTGAAACCATGCGATACTTGACTTTCTCTTCTTGGCTTATTTCACTCAGCATAATCTCTTCCAGTCCATTCCATGTTGCTACAAAAGTTGGATATTCATCCTTTCTGATGGAGGCATAGACCTACATCTAGTAACGAGATTGAAGCAGTGATCAAAAACCTCCCCAAAAACAAGAGTCCAGGCCCAGACGGATTCCCTGGGGAATTCTACCAAACATTCAAAGAAGAAATAACACCTATTCTCCTGAAGCTCTTTCAAAAAATAGGAACAGAAGGAAAACTTCCAGACTCTTTCTATGAAGCCAGCATCACTCTAATCCCCAAACCAGACAAAGACCCCATCAAAAAGGAGAATTTCAGACCAATATCGCTGATGAATATGGATGCCAAGACTCTCAACAAGATCCTTGCCAACAGGATCCAACAATACATTAAAAAGATTATCCGCCATGACCAGGTGGGTTTTATCCGAGGGATGCAGGGGTGGTTCAACACTCGCAAAACAATCAACGTGATAGAACAAATCAATAAGAGAAGAGAGAAAAACCACATGGTACTCTCAATTGATGCAGAAAAGGCATTTGACAAAATACAACATCCGTTCCTGATCAAAACTCTTCAAAGTATAAGGATAGAGGGAACATTTCTCAACCTCATAAAATCTATCTACGAAAAACCCACAGCGAATATCATCCTCAATGGGGAAAAACTGACAGCCTTTCCTCTGAGATCAGGAACAAGGCAAGGATGCCCACTCTCACCACTACTATTCAACATAG
>PITA01020713.1:0-34826 GCA_004023965.1 Spilogale gracilis | reverse complement strand
GCTGAAGTGGCTTCCCTGGGCTCCAGGGAGTGTAAGATATAGAGGGAGAAAAACAGCAATAACAAGAGAAGATCTAGCGAAAGGACAATTGTGTGCAAAGTGGGTGGGCTTGGGGATATTTCACGCCAAAGGACAGGAATCAATGCACACATAAAGACTGAAGAGGTAGAAAAGATGGGTTCTCCAATCAGGTGAGGTCCCCTAGGAAGAGAAGATTTAGGATCCTGGATGAGTTCAACTCTCCCCAGCCTGAGCCTACCCTCCCCACCAGCAAGGGAGCTGGCTTGTGCCTGCAACTCTAGCAGGTGGCCGCCTCGGCCCAACTGACTCACCATTACCCTCCCCTTCCCCGCTCGGCCAGGCTGCCTAGCCCTTGGCCAGCCTGCTGTTCATTTCTTCCAGGTGTACTAGGTCTTAAGTAACCCCTTGTCCTGTTGTCTGTCTCGTCAGTCCATCATTGGAACCACCCACCCCAGCATCGTGGAGTGCGTGCTGAAGGTGCTGTGCACCATGCACCTGGAGGTCCAGTATGAAGGTAGGAGGGGCCACTGGATCTGTTCCTGCGACAACTAGACAGGAGCTCTGAGCAGTTTTCCCTTAGTTATGAAGAACCTTGTTGGGAATCCCAGAGAGCCTTGTCTGGTAGTAGATGCTGGTTCAGTCTGATCAGCAAGTTATTCAGAAAATGACAGTCACTTTCCGTACTTTGAATCAGCCACATGGTACTTTAACATTGGCTATGATCCACCAGAGTCTCAAGCTAGCTGGTTCCCAGTCTTCTTTTTTTTTTTTTTAAGATTTTATTTATTTTCATTTTTGCAAAAGAGGGAGCTCACAAGCAGGGTGGGGGGGTTGGGCAGAGGGAGAATCAGACTCTCCATTGAGCTGGGAATCTGACAGGGGACTCAGTCCTAGGACCTAGGATCATGATCTGAGCCAAATGCAGGTGCTTAACCAACTGAGCCACCCAGGGCCCTCTGGTTCCCAGTCTTATGCGGTATTTCCCCACTAAATAGAAATCACCCAGGGGCGCCTGGGTGGCTCAGTTGGTTGGGCGACTGCTTTTGGCTCAGATCATGATCCTGGAGACCCAGGATTGAGTCCCACATCGGGCTTCCTCCTCGGCAGGAAGCCTGCTTCTCCCTCTTTCAGTCCCTCTGCTTGTGTTCCCTCTCTCGCTATGTTTCTCTCTGTCAAATAAATAAAATCTTAAAAAAAAAAAAAAAAAAAAAAAGAAATCACCCAGAGGACTCTCCTTCTGAGAAACTAAACTGGAGGGATGCCTGGGTTGTTCAGTCAGTTGAGTGTTTCACTTTGGCTCAGGTTCCTGGGATGGAGCCCCACATGCTCAGCAAGGAGCCTACTTCTCCCTCTCGCTGCCTGCTGTTCCCCCTACTTGTGCTCTCTCTGACAAATAAATAAAATCTTTAAAAAAAAGAAACTAAACTGGACAGTGGTAGTATTAATAAGTTTGTGTGTGTTCAGTCCTCCTATATGCCAGCGACTTTCCATGCATCATTTCATTTAATTCCCAGAAGCACAACAAGAGTACAGAGCCTGGCACATATTAGGTATTCAAACGTTCAAATGAATGAACGGTGGGAGGTAAGTATTTTTATGTTTTTCAAGCTAAAGCATCAAAGAACAGAGATATTAAGTATGTGTCCCAAGGTTATGCAGCTAACCAGAGTCAAACCCAGATCTGACTCCAAAGCATAGACTTTTATTTTTTTAAGTGATCTTTTAAAAATTTTAAAAATTATTTATTATTTATTTGTTTGTTTGTTTGTTTATTGTGGGCAGCAAAACAAAGTTTATTGAGTATGATAATACAAAGCTCCCAAAGAGGGAGGTGATTCAAGAGAGTTGTCCTGGGGCACCTGGGTGGCTCAGTTGGTTAAGCGACTGCCTTGGGCTTAGGTCATGATCCCGCAGACCCAGGATCGAGCCCCACATCGGACTCCCTGCTCGGTGGGAAGCCTGCTTCTCCCTCTCTCACTCCCTCTGCTTGTGTTCCCTCTCTGGCTGTGTTTCTCTCTATAAAATTAAAAAAAAAAAAAGAGAGTTGTCCTAAAGTGATCCTTAAAAAAAAAAAAAAGATTTATTTATGTATTTAAGAGAGAGAGGGAGTTCATGCATGCACATGGTGTGGGGAAGGGCAGAGGGAGAGAGAGAAAGAGTCTTAAGTGAACTCCACACCGAGCATGGAGTCCAACACAGAGCTCGATCTCATAAGCCTGAGATCATGGTCCTGAGATCAGGACCTGAGCCAAAACCAACTAGATGCTTAACCGACTGTGCTACCCAAACCGCCCCAAAAAGGTATGCTTTTAACATGAACCCGTGGCAGGTGTTTATAGGATGTTGTTTCCTTTCCTGTTCCTGTAGTGGTTCAAAGAAGGAAGATTCTGTTTTCAACAGGAAGGAGCAAAGAAGGGTTTGCTGAGAAGGTAGTGCTTGAGCTGACCTTGGAGAACGGGTAGGATTTGAGAAAGTGGAAAGGAGCAGAGGAGGGCATTCTGGAAAGGGGAATGGTATAAATTGAAGGCCCAGATATACGGAAGTACAAGATATATCTGAGGAATAATAGGTAGATCATTTAGTGGAAGTTTGGTGAGATCTCAGCCCAGAAAGACCTGGAAAGGTAGGCTAGGACCAGACCGAGGAGCACCTTGAATGCCAGCTGGAGTAGTGGGCACTCTATCCAGGAGGTTACTGCATGGTGGTATCCACAGCAGGTCAGAACCACAGGGAGACTCAAGGCTGGCGGCCAGTTGGATAACAAAGTAAGAATGTCCCCATCTAGCCAAATATAGAGGCCCTGGGAAGAGGGAATGGACAGGACTAGGAAGTACCTGGGTGTGGGGAGTTAGGTGTTATATGGACAGGGGAATGGGCAGAGCTGAGGAGGCTGAGACACAGAGGTCCATTGAGCAGGAAAGGTATGGACGTCAGTAAATATCAGGATTCCCATGTCCAAAATGGCAGGCAGGGAGAACCCCAGATCCAGGAAGTCTGGGAGGGGCAGGAGGAGCAGGTTGGTATCAGAGTTCAGGTACGCATGTGAGATCCTGGGGAAGAGCAGCCAAGGTCCAGAGGGTGACTTAAAATATCAGTTGTTTTTCAGAGGCAGTGTTGAAATTGAATGTTGGTCTGTTTTTCCCGCAGCAGCATTGCCATTTTTATATTTGTTGGACCCCTGCAGGTGTGCTTGGGAAAATGGACCTTGTATGGTGAGAAGTAATGCTGTGTTAAAATCAATTACCAGCTGGAGGAGAGTCTCCTAGCTGGGGAGGAGTTTCCAGTGAGGGGTAGGGTAAAGGTCAGACCCAGCAGCAGAGAGTTGTCATTGCATTGGAGGGGTGTGATGGGGGGAGGGTGACCTGGCCGTGGACTCCTGTTAGGAAATGTAATCAAGCAGTCACTGAGCCTCCCTCCCTGCCACCACCTCCATGGGGCTTGCATGACCACTCCTACTCATCATCACTTCTTAGCTTATGCCTTTCTTCTCCAAGGCCTTCCTTCACCTGCCTTCCAGCCCTGCCCTCCTTCCTTTGTACCACCCTCCCCTCCCCTCCAGTATCACCCCAGCCCCAGAGCAGTCTTCTCCAGAATGCACTGCATGGTTTCAGGCAATTCTTTTTTTTTTTTTTTTTAAGATTTTATTTACTTATTTAAAAGAGAGAGTGAGAGCAGGAGGAGAAGCAGAGGAGGTAGGTGAAGGAGGGTAAAGAGTCTCAAGTCGACTCTACACTGAGTGCAGAGCCTGAAAGGGGTTGGGGCTCAGTCTCTTGACCCTGAGATCAGCCAAAACCAAGAGTCAGACACAACCAACTGCACCACCCAGGCGGCCCCGGTTTCAGTGCACTTCTTACTACTTCTGTCCATATGTCCTCAGAGCAGTCTCTGGCATAGGTTAGGTCCTCTTGCCTGTTTGTTGAGGGAAAGTGGGAGGGAGTTCTGCCCAGACACCCTGAACCCTGGCAGAGGCAGAGAAGGGTGAAGTTTTCTCACTGTCTTTTTGGTTTGATGTCTGCTCCTGTGATAACAGTGAAGCCATGAGCCCCAAAGGCCAGACTCAGAACAGGTGCTCAAGAAAGAATGAATGATCCTTTTTCATCAGGGACTTCAAAAGGGTGTTGGTATAACTGGGAACATAGAGCATGTGTATGTAATGTTGTCCAATAGGGGGAGCTATTCCACATGATCGGCAGAGTGGAAGCTCAGGGAGAGAATCCGGTGCTCAGCTCCCACTGAAAATCTTCCAAAGGCAGGGGAGGGAAGGTCTGACAGGTCTTAGATGTGGTTCTAACAGTGCCAGCCAGAGAGGATCAGAGCGGAATGTCTCTGAGTTGGAAAACACCAAGGTGAAGTCCCCCCAGGGTGATGGCAACAGTCATGGAAGAGAAGCCAGGAGTGGGTGGTAGAGCTGAATGGGCTAAACTTAAAAGGGCAGGGTTGGTTTGTTTCTAAAAGACAAATATTAATTGAACATCTGCAGTGGGCCAAGTACTATGCCAAGTACTGCCCCCCCCCAGTTGCTTGTGGTGGTGGGGGTTGCTTGTGTTTGTATTAAGAAGAAAAAAGAATAGTTTAGAAGGAGGAGGGGAAGGAGGATACACTCCACCTTCCACGTTGGCTGGGGACAGTTGACATCCTTCCCCTGAAAAGACTACAGGGAAAGTAGAATTCTCCAGAAGAGTCCAGTGACAATGGGGTGGAGAAGCTTAGGAGGCAAAGTGATTCCCTTGCAGGGTCGCTTCACCTCTTTTTTCATAGAGAACTCCACATCCCATCTCCAAATCTGCCAACCTGCCTGGCCTATGACCCATGTTCTCTGCCCTCTTTCTCATTTCAGCTGAGTGTCCCTGCTCCTACTGCAGGCCTGCACTTCTGCTTCTGCTTATTCTCTGAAGCACATTCATAAAGCCTCAAAAAAATTTTTTTAATTAAATTTTTTAAAAGATTTTATTTATTTATTTGACAGAGAGAAACACAGCTAGAGAGGGAACACAAGCAGGGGGAGTGAAAGAGGGAGAAGTAGGCTTCCCGCTGAGCAGAGAGCCTGATGCAGGCTGGATGGGGGGGGGGCCTCGAAGCGTGGGCTCCATCCCGGGTCTCCGGGATCATGACCTGAGCCAAAGGCAGTCGCTCAACCAACTGAGCCACCCAGGCGCCCCTAAAAACTTTTTTTAAAAAAGCCTTCTCATAAACAGAGCCTCTCTCTCTCTAGAAGATCATCTCCAGTGACATACAAATATGTTCTATCTCTCCCACCTTAAAAAAAAAAACAGACCCTCCCTGGGGGCTTTAATCTATGGATTAAAAGAGATTTAAAAGGCATGCCTCCCCAAATTACATTAAATGATAGCGTTTAAGGATACATACTCCTTTTTGACCCCAAGTTCCCTTCCAGCTACTCATTTTTCCATTTTCTTCCTACTTGATCTCTCAGCTGCTTTTGATCCAATTGGCCAAAGGCAACTGGCTTTCTGCTCTAGGCTTCTGCGATGCCACTTCCACTTTTCCTCCCTCGAGCTGGGTCTGCCATGTTGGTTATGCTCATATACTACCTTCTCCTATTTCTCTGCCTGACTGTTGGGTCAGCCTACTTTTCATCTTTTTACCCACACCTTCTGCCCGCATGATTTTTGGCTCATCCCCAGCTTTATACACCATATATATATAAGATAGGGTCCGTGGTCAAAGGAACGAGGCTGATACAAAAGCAAAGGTCAAACAAAGCTTTATTTTGCACCAAGCATCGGGAATTATACTGACCCAGGCCAGGATTGCCTCTAAAGAGAGAACAATGACGCCTAATTTCTTAGGCTCGCTTTTATAGGGCAACCCCCAAATCACAAGCTGACCAGGGTTAATTTGCATTTCCATTGTATAGAGGACAACAGCACCCCGTCTCCAGGACAGGAGGTTAAGGGGGTTAACTGATTGGACATCTCCCCCAACCTGGCTCGCCTTTGTTTTCCAGGGACCGTTTGCCCATATCTCCTGGAGCTGTTTTTCTGAGTAAATAGCAAGGTGGCTCGGACTTCTAAATAGGTCCTTACAATATATGTTATATATTCAGGTACGTGACTGTGTCTCTGGCCTGATCTCTCCGCCGAAATCTCCACAGACATCTGAAATTTATAGGCAAAACAGAACTCTTGATTTTCTTCCCAAATCCTACCCTGTCTCCTATTTTCAGTAAACAGTGCCACCACCAACCCAGTGAAAGTGCAGGACTAGTACCAAATGATCTGCTTTCTCTCACCTCCCACCCCATTCCACCCTTACCGAATCCCCTCATGGTTCTGTCCCTACTTACATCTCTCTGTCCCCACCATCACCATGATCACCCGTGGCTAACCCACCATCCTTTTTGCTAACTTCTGCTTCCATCCTGGCCTCCTGCTGCAGCCAGAATGATCATTTCAAAAAAATAGCTTGCCCTTGCACCTGCACTAAACTCTACACACCGGCCACAGCCAGCAAAGTTTCTGGAAGGTTCTCCCCCCAGACCTTGGGTTGACGGACCACTTCTCAAACTTTAGCTCAGGCATCACCTCAGAGAAAGGACTCTGACCACTCTCTCTAAAGTGTCCCGCTCCCCTCCACTGCACCCCTCAGGCTCTCTCCAACATGCCACATCATTGCACTTACCTCTTTCAGAAATTACCTTGTTCATTCATTTGCTTGTCTAGTTTCTGTGCTCTACAGTAAGAAAATCAGCTCCACGAGAGCTGAGACTTCATCGTCGTTGTCTGCCATTGTTCCCCTGGTGCCTACACAGTATTGGCACAATTAGCCTCTTAGCTATCTGTCAAACGAAGGAATGGAGATGAGTGAATCTTGTCTGTCCTGGCTTATGCTGACAGTCATCATATTGGAATTAGAATTTGAAATACCTGGTCTGTTCAGCCCAGATGGCTAAGTGTAGGCTGTGTGTATTAAATGATCTTTTATTTCCTGAGAGTTCTTAGGACCAAGGAAGAGGGTTTGGAGAGGGAGAAAAAAGGAAAGTTCCCTGGAGGAAGGTAAGAGATGGAAAGGCCACACACACAGAGAGTGATGCTGTGGTCACCTATTGCTTCTAACAAACCATTCCATATTTAGTGTCAGAAAACGATCGCTATTTTATTCTCACATAGTATGTAGGTCAAGTATTACAATAGGACCCAGCAGAGATGGATTATCTCAGTTCCTTATTATCTGGGGCCCACCAGGAAGACAGCTGGGGGCCACAGCTGGAACGAGAGGCTAGTACTGATTTTTCCTCAGGCTCCAGAATGGTTTCACATGGCACCTTATTTCTTCCAAAAGAGTGGAGGAGAACCCTGTGCGCCAAAGAATGATTTTCTAGTCAACAGTGCGGGGGTTCTGGCTGTCTGTTCTTTGTTTGTTCTTCACTTTGAAGTAGAAATAACCAGGGAAAGTGTACTGAGGTCCACTAATTTCTGAGGGTTTTTTCCCCCCTAGAATTAAGATTTTAGAATTTCTCTTAATGATGATTCCATTTAACAAGAGAGCCAATTTTAAAATTAAGGGAGACTTTCAAAGTGGTCCTGCCTGGAATTTATCTCCATTTATGATTTCTGTGAAGTGAAAAATGGCAGTTTCCTCCTAGGGAGGATTGCTATTCCAGGAATTGGTGGCAGGCAGGGACTTAATCACGATGAGCAATCTAAAGCCACAAAAGTGCTCGCTCACTGGTCCCCTTCCTAGAGAAGAGAAATGTCAAAGTCATAGCAAGTTTTGCAAAAGAAATTAATGAGTTCTGTTGGGAACTTGAAATACTATGTGTGTATAAATATATCGGTATCCTCTATAAATCAATTATTACCTTAGGATCATAAAAATTACTATGTATGACTTAATTAGAAGCAGACCAATCATGGTAAATTAATTTGCCAAATATACGCCTGCCAAAAATCAATTCGTCAAATGACCAATTTGCTGACAACATGTTTCCTTTAAATATTTGTGAAGTTTAGAGCATTGGTTGTATTAGTAGGAGAGATGAGAGAATCCAGGACTTCTGAGTTCCCTGGGCCTTCACTCCTGTCTGCCCTCGTTGGCCCCCTTCTCCAGCCCTTGGTCTCCCTTTATTAGCCCCACCTCTCCCCATCCCTTCTTCTCAAGGATGGGTGGGCTAGGCCATGCAGTAGGGTGACGTCCAGCAGGGTCCCCCTTCGCTGCCACAGCTGGGGCAGAGACAAATGAAGATTCCTCAAAACGCTGTTTGGAGACAAAATGAAAGCCACTGCATTCCAACTTTGCAGAACTCTACAAAATCAATCTGTATCCATTATCTATTCCTATATAACAAATTACCTCAAAACTTAGTGGTTAAAAAATAAACATTTTTAAAAAGATTTTTATTTATTTATTTGAGAGAGACAGAGAGAGTACAGAAGGAGAGGGAGAAGCAGGGAGCCCTCTGAGGGACTCGATCCCAGGACCTGAGATCATGACTTGAGCTGAAGGTAGATGCTTAGCCAACAGAGCCACCCAGGTGCCCTCCAAAATAAGCATTTATTATCTCACACAGTTTTTGTGGATCAGGAATCTGGGAACCTTAACTGAGTGGCTTTGGCTCCAGATACCTCATGGGGCTGTGGTGATTTGAAGAGGTGATGGGGCCTGGAGGATCCCCTTCTGAAGTGGCTCACTCACACACCTGGTGAGTTATAGCTGGTTGTTGAGAGGAAGCCTTAAGTCTTCACCACGTGGGCCTCTTCATGGCCCGCCTGAGTGTCCTCACAACAGGGCAGCTGGCTTCTCCCAGAGCGAGTGGTCTGAGGGAGCATAAAGAGGGGGCCCCACTACTTTTTATGATCTAATCTCAGAAATTGCACACTGTCGTTCTATTTACCCTATTCATTAGGGGTGGGAGGAAAAAATGGGCTCCACCCTTTGAGAGAAAACAGACTAAATTTTTTGTGGATATATCTTTTTTTTGAGATTTTATTTATTTATTTGACAGAGAGAAACACAGTTAGAGAGGGAACACAGGCAGGGGGAGTGAGAGAGGGAGAAGCAGGCTTCCCGCCAAGCAGGGAGCCCGATGTGGGACTCGATCCCAGGACTCCGGGATCATGACCTGAGCCGAAGGCAGACGCTTAACCAACTGAGCCACCCAGGTACATATCTTTGTGGACATATCTAAAAACCACTGCACCATCTCCAAAAAAAATACCAAAAACAAAACCACTGTGCCATGTCATAAAAGCTGCTGAAAAATGAACACATAGGGATAAGGAACAAGTTTATGGTAAAATGGAAATGTGTGTGGATTTGGAAAAATGGTCACTTGGGGAATAACATTTCTGTCTAATTGACCTAGAACCTAGGATTAATTTGACTAGCTAATAAAATGATTGTGTTTTGTGTAGTGAAGTTTAAAGTGTGGTTTATCAGCCACAAAGTACAGTGGCAGTGTTAATGACTGAGCAAACTGTACTGCACTAACATAATGGAATCCTCTAGAAATGATACTTCGGGAAACAGTGGCCTTAAGAGACAGGACAGACATGGACAAGTCTTTGAATGTATGATATCTCTTTCCCTACCCTTCAAAGACCTGGAGAGAGACTGGCAATGAACAAGAATGTCATTGTTAATTTTTCTACGGTTCTTGGTTTTGTGAAGTTACGTGGATCCCTAATATTAAGGAGTGTGATCTGTTTAGAAAGTAGTCACAGACTTGGAGCCCCTGGGTGGCTCAGTAAGTTGAGCATCTGACTCTTGACTTCAGCTCAGGTTGTGATCTCAGGGCCGTGAAATGGAGCCTGGCCTCGGGCTCCACCTCAGTGGAGAGCCTGCTTGGGATTCTGTCTCCCTTTACCCTTCCCCCAACTTGTGTGCTCTCGCGCTCTCTAAAATAAATAAATCAATATTGTTTTTAAAAAAGAAAAATTAATCAGATGTGGTGTCATTCTTTTTTTCTTCATAAAGGCATTTTTCAAATTGAGGTGAGAGTCACATAACATAAAATTAGCCAATTTGAAATGAACAATTGAGTGGTGTTGAGTGTGCCCACGGGGTCGTGTGACCACCGCCTCTATCCAGCTCTGAGACATTTTCATGTATTTGCCCCCCGTCCCTTCCCCTCAGACCCTAGAAAACACCAATCTTTATCTGTCTCCATGAACTTGCCTTTTCTGGATATTTCCTATAAATAGAATCATGCAATATGGTACCTTTTGCATCTGGCTACTTTCACTCTGCATCATGTTTTCAAGCTTCATCTATGTGGAAGCGTGTATCGAGAGCTGCTTTCTTATGGCTGAATAATACTCCGTTGTGTATATATCCCACAAAGTGTCTCTCCAGTCACCCACCGATGGCCACCTGAGCTGTCCCCGCTCCAGCTATCGTGAATAGCGCTGCTGCGAACATGCACTTACATGTATTTGAGTGCGTGTTTTCAGTTCTGTGTGTGTGTGTGTGTGTGTGTGTGTGTGTGTGTGTGTGTTTTCAGTTCTTTGAGGTGTATACCTGGGAGTGGAATGGCCAGGTCATAGAGTAATTCTGTTCAGCCTTTTGAGGAACTGTCAAACTGTTTTCTACAGCAGCTGCTGTTTCCATTCCCACCGGCCAGATACAAGGCTTCTAATTTCTCCATGTCCTTGCCAACACTTGCCATTGTCCTTTTTTTTTATTTTAAGGTTATTTATTTATTTCAGAGAGAGAATGAGAGAGAGAGCATGAGAGGGGCAAAGGTCAAAGGGAGAAGCAGACTCCCCGCGGAACTGGGAGCCCAATGCGGGACTCAATCCCGGGACTCCAGGATCATGACCTGAACCGAAGGCAGTGGCTTAACCAACAGAGCCACCCAGGCGCCCCTCCTTTTTTTTTTTTTTTTAAATAGCCATTCTAGTGCACGGTGGAGTGGCGGTTCCTCGTTGTGGTTTTGGTTTGTACTTTCCTAATAACTAAAGATGCTGAACATCTTGTCAAGTGCCTCTTTGCCCTTTGTATTTCTTCCTTGGAGAAATACCTTCTCAGCTCCTAAGCCAGTTTTAGAAATTGGCTTGACTTTTCACTGTTGAGTTGTAAGAGTTCTTTGTATATTCTGGATACTAGAACTGTTTCTGTAGGTTATCTTTTCACTTTGTTTTTTAAGATTTTATTTTATTTATTTACTTGAAAGAGAGAGAGTGGGCACATAAGCAGGGGGAGAGGCAGAGGGAGAAGCAGACTCCCCTGCACAGCAGGGAGCCCGACATGGGGCTCAATTCCAGGACCCCAGGATCATGACCTGGGCCAAAAGCAGACGTTTAACCAACTAAGCCACCCAGGTGCCCTTGTCTTTTCACCTTTTTGATAATGTCCTTTGTTGGGTTTTTTAAAAGATTTTATTTATTCATTCATTTATTTATTTTTGAGAGAGAGAGCGTGAGAGAGGAGAGGGTCAGAGGGAGAAGCAGACTCCCCCGCTTAGCAGGGAGCCTGATGCGGAACTCGATTCCAGGACTCTGGAATCATGACCTGAGCTAAGGCAGTCGCCCAACCAACTGAGCCACCCAGGCACGCATTTGTTGGTTAACTCTTAAATGGTTTATGTTTTTCGTTCTTTCATTTACTTATTCAAAAGAGCAGGCACTGAGCTGGGCACTGAGTGTATGGTGACAAATGAAATGAAGTCCCTGCCTGGCTAGAGCTTTGACTCAGCCATCATAATACCAGTAAAGACAACTAGTCATCACTACCAGTGACTGGTTAGGACTGTGTTCCAGTCACTGTTTTAAGCTCTTCAATCATGTCACACAGTCCTCAGAACAATTCTGAGAAGTAGGTACTATTATCATCCCCAGTTTTCAGATGAGGAAACTGAGGCACAGAGCAATTGAATAACCCACCCAAAGTCTCAGAGACAATAAGTGGGAAAGTTGTGGGTCACACCCAGGCAGGCTGACCCCTGCACCCAAATCCTCACCACCATAGTGTCCTGTGTCTCCAGTATTACAAAAATAAGACTTTTGGGCACCTGGGTGGCTTAGTGGGTTAAAGCCTCTGCCTTCTGCTCAGGTCATGATCTCAGGGTCCTGGGATCGAGGCCCGCATGGGGCTCTCAGCTCAGCAGGGAGCCTGCTTCCTCCTCTCTCTCTGCCTGCCTCTGCCTACTTGTGATCTCTCTCTGTCAAATAAATAAATAAAATGTTTTAAAAAATTTTTAAAAACAAAACAAACGACTTTTAAAACTTTTACCACTTTTGAGAAACAGTGAAAAACTTGAGGATGGACAGTAGTATTATTACCATGAAACATAATTATTTATGTTTTCTTAGCCTCATGCCCTTCTCAAGGTCATGCAAATACTATCTCATTTTTATGTTTTTTTTAAAGATTGTATTTATCTGACAGAGAGAAACACAGCCAGAGAGGGAACACAAGCAGGGGGAGTGAGAGAGGAAAAAGCAGGCTTCCCGCCGAGCAGGGAGCCCAATGTGGGACTCGATCCCGGATATCCGGGATCATGACCTAAACCGAAGGCAGTCGCTTAACCAACTGAGCCACCCATGCACCCCAAGATCTCATTTTTTTTTTTTAAGATTTTTATTTATTTGACAGAGAGAAACACAGCCAGAGAGGGAACACAAGCAGGGGGAGTGAGAGAGGGAGAAGCAGGCTTCCTGCCGAGCAGGGAGCCCGATGTGGGACTCAATCCCAGGTCTCCAGGATCATGACCTGAGCCGAAGGCAGTCGCTTAACCAACTGAGCCACCCCGGCGTCCCCCAAGATCTCATTTTTAAAACTACACTTTTGCCCCCAGAGAACCTCGTGCTTTCATTTTCCTCTTCTGAGCTAACCCATATCAGCCAGAGTTTCAGCCTTTCCGGCTGTGTAAAAGGTCACATGTCCCATGTGACTTCACTGAACAGTGGTCCAAGGCCTCTAACGCTAAAGGATAGTTTAACATAAAAATCTGAATATTCTTAAAAGATATGTTATTTCCCCAAAATTATATATATCAACTGCCACACTTTACTCACTGTTTGTAAGTTTTATTTACAGTCTGCCATAGTTGTTTGTTTTTAAATAGGAAGTTGTTGGGGAACACTCCTTTCTGATGGCCCAGTTTGCCTGGCCTTCAAAACCTCCATGTCCAGGAGTAAATACACCACCAGAGCACATAACATTAATTACTTTATTAACTGGTTTTTTACATTTTTTTATTTTTTTTAAAAGATTTATTTATTTGACAGAGAGAAACACAGCTAGAGAGGAAACATAAGCAGGGGGAGTAGAGATGGGAAGAAGCAGGCTTCCTGTGGAGGGAGCAGGGAGCTCCATCTGGGGCTGGATCCCAGTCATGACCTGAGCCAAAGGCAGACACTCAACGACTGAGCCACCCAGGCGCCCCTCGACTGGCTTTTTTAGAAGAAATAGTGTGTCAAATATGCTTTTTAAGTTTCAACAGTGGGCTTTGAACAGGATGTGATGAAAGAGGTGATGAGACGTACAGGAATCAGAGGAAGACCGCTGTCAGTCAGGAAGCTCCTTAATTACACTCCTACCCTCTGGGACAGGAAGCAAATTACCTGTGTGGACGCTCCCTGAAGCACACTTCTCACATGAAGCCAGTAGGTGGCAGTTGCGAGGACATGAAGACCAAGAACTGGGACACAGGTTTCCTAAGGCTCTAGGAGCAAAAAATTATAAAACAAACGTTCTCAGCGCTGAGTGCCTTAGAAATAGTCCCATTCTGGGGCGCCCGGATGGTGCAGTCGGTTAAGCGACCGCTCTTGGTATTGGTGCAGATGGTGACATCAGAGGAGCTTAAGACTCAGTCTCCCTCAGCCCCTCCCCCCACAAAAATAAATAAATCTAAGGAAGGAAGGAAAGAAAGAAAGAAGGAAGAAGGGAGGGAGGGGTAAGGAAGGAAGGGAGGAGGGAAGGAGGGAAGGAAGAAAAGAGGGAGGGAAGGAAGGAGAGAAGGGAGGAAGGGAGGAAAATAGTCGTGTGCCACCACCACGGTTCCCAGGTGCAAGGCCATTTCTAAGTTTCTGTCTGTCCAAAGAATAGTGAGCTATGACCCTGTCTCCTATTCATTGTGATTCCCAGGGCAAGTCATTTGTTCAGGGTTACTTCAGCGATCAGACAGGTGATCAAGGGCTGACAGGCTGTTGGTTCTTGATACCTCTTTGGACTGGAGGATTCCCTTCCTCTGCAGTTTCCATGAGTGTCAGTGGGCTACCCTTTGCCTACTGCTGTTTCAGTCACCATGAAGCGCTGTAGCCAACACAGACCCGACCAGGTTGTCAAATGAAAGTGTGGGCCCTAAAGAGCTGCTTCTCAGCCTTGGAGAAGCTCTCACACTCTCCTCCCGGAATACTCATCTCTTCCTTCCCCGACCCAGAACTCTCCTAGTTTCCTCCTCTCTCTCTGGAAACTGCTGCCGAGTCCTTTGTAAATTCCCATCCCTCCACCAGCCGTGCAGGTCTCTCTCTCTCTCAGGATTCAATTCCAGGTCCCCTGCTCTTTTCTCTCCTTTCTGTCTGTGGCACCTCATCTACTCGCACGGTTTCTGTGACCGCCTACAGTGATAGAAACTGTATGGCTGGCATTTATAAGGGGTCCACTCCGCGCTAGGCACTGCTCCGGCTCTCGGCATTCCTCACAACAAGCTGAAAAGCAGGCACAACTGTTATTACCATTTTGTGGCCTACGGGCAGAGGAGTTGAGTGACCTCTCTCCAACTCACATTGCTCTCCTGAGCTCCAACCCATTGTTTCCATTTGCCTTCTGAACATCTCCCCTTAGATGTTACAGACCATGTTCAGAACGGGACTCCTGAGATTCCAGCTCCAAGGTCCCAATCTCAGTGAAAAGCACCCAATGCTGAAAATGTAGGTCATTGACATCTCTTCCTGCTTCCCACCTACTACCAACTTCTAACAAGACCAGTCAACTCTAATTCTTTAATATCGTTCAAATCTCCCTCTTCTTCATTCTGTCTCCACTGCTGTAACTCATATTTCTATATTTCTCACCTCCACACCAATCTCCTTCTCTCTAGCATGATGCCCAGTCTGTCCTTCTAGTCCTTCACCCAAGCAGAGACAGCGGAGCTTAGTGGTGAAGAATATGAGCCTTGGAATCCAACAGTGTCATTCTGCTACTTTTTAGCTGTTTGGCCTTGGGCAAGCTACTCAACATTTTTGAGTCAGTTTTCCCTGAAATGAAAGACAAGAGGGGCGCCTGGGTAGCTCAGTCGGTTGAGCATCCAACTCTTAATTTCAGCTGAGGTCATGATCTCAGGGTCATGGGATAGAGCCCCACATCAGGCTCCACGCTCCACTACTTGGGATTCTTTCTTTCCCTCTCCCTCCGCCCCTCCCGCTGCTCACCTGTGTTCATGTGCACATACTCTCTCTCTCTCTAAATAATTTATTTAACAGATTTTATTTATTTATTTGACAGAGAGAGAGATCACAAGTAGGCAGAGAGGTAGGCAGAGAGAGAGGAGGAAGCAGGCTCCCTGCTGAGCAGAGAGCCCGATGTGGGCCTCGATCCCAGGACCCTGGGATCATGACCTGAGCTGAAGGCAGAGGCTTTAACCCACTGAGCCACCCAGGTGCCCTCTCTAAATAATTTTTTTAAAATGTTTGCAATGAAAGACAAGAAAGAATACCTGCCCTGTAGGGTGATTGGCACATGCAAAGTCCTCAGAAGCCAGTCTGTCTCCTCAGGTTTAGCTCTCAGTCCGTGACCCAACACCCCAGGTCCCAGCCAGACCTCCCTGCTTGCCTGGCCATAGTGGTGGCATGCACCTGCCACACTCTTTTCTTTTCTTTTAATTTGAGAGAGACAGACAGAGATAGTGAGAGAGAGTATGAGTGGGGAGGAGAGGCCAAAGCAGACTCCCACCAAGCAAGGAGCCTGATGTGGGACTTGATCCCAGGACTCTGGGATCATGACCTGAGCCGAAGACTTGCTACATTCTTCATTTCAGTCCTTCCCATCTCCTCCATGTCAGTTTTTTTTTTTTTTTGTCAGCTCACATGTCACCTTCTCCAAGAGAGCCTTCTCCTGATTCTCTGACCCCAGTTCCTCAACATACCCTCACACCAACCTGACTTCCTTTGTGTTCCCATGGCTCTAACAACACTACAACACACATACCAGTTTCCTTACTGGTATTTCCCATTAAACTGTGTCATCCCTGAGGGCAGGAATTGTATCTTTTCCTCCTTGTAGCCCTAGCATGGGGATCTGGCACACAGAAGATGCTGAGTAAGTATTTTGTTAGGTAAATAAATGAATCAGGGCTCCTGGGTGGCTCAGTCGGTTAAGCATCTGCCTTCAGCTCAGGTATGATCTCAGGGTCCTGAGATGGAGCCCTGCATGGGGTTTCTTGATCTTTGGGGAGCCTGCTTCTCCCTCTGCCTGCTGCTCCCCCTGCTTGTGCGCTCACTCTCGCTCTCTCGCTCTGTCAAAATAAATAAATAAAATCTTCAAAAAAAAAGGTAAATGAATGAACCAATGAATTAACCAGTGACTGATCCAATTTAGGACAGTTGGGTGTGGTCAGCAACACAGGCTTCAGGCAAAGCCACCAAAGATCGTAATCCCGCGTGGCCCTTGGCTTCCTGAATGGCTCTGCTCTGCTTTGGAACTAGCGCAGTGGGTGAAGAGTTGTAACTGGCTGTGGCATTTGGACAGAAACTAGCCCTTCACTTTGGAGGTAAACTTAGCTGTGAATTTTAAAACTCAATCAAAAATGATTCAATGAATAAATCTTCATTTTTCTGAGGAGTTCCAAATGTTGCAGATACACTAGCAATGAAGGCTTAAGCATTTAGGTTAAAGTGAGTAGGCAAAAGCAGTTATTTACCTCCTGGAGAACTTGGTCCTACGTGGGCAGAGAATACCATTTGTGGTCAGGGAAATTTCATAAAAATATTTTCATTCGTTCTTTCCACCCTGGGTATTCTCTGAGTTACTTCTTGCTGTGGGGAAAACTCTCCTAGGCAAAGACAACTGTTTTTCCCCGGTGTGTTGGCAGTAAGGTGCTGTCAGCTTGTGCCTGGGAAGGGCCCAACTACTAAGGAGAGACGAGGGGTACTGCAGGCGTCTGGGCCCAGCAGAGTTGGGCATGAGGGCAGGCCAACCATGCAGATCCAAAACCCTACTAATTCAAAAAGAAGGAGGAAAATTTCACAACCAAACAATAGAGAACAAGTGAGAAAGACTTGGGGGTTTCACGCACCAGCCAAGCGGCCTGAAGCATCCCAGGGCACATTTTTGTCCAAGTGGGAGAATGTTTGGAGGAAGCCAGGGAGGGTCAGTGTGCTGGTCCCTCTCCCTCTGTGATTCCAAGTTAGAACCACATCTGAGCAAGCGGAGGCCAGTGAGGGGCCCACTGGGATTGGGAGGGCTATCCTGGAAGACCTAGAGGGAAGAGAAAGCCCAGCATCAAAGCAGTGGCTGGACACCCTAGGAAGTGTTTCTGAACGGAGCAGCGGTTTCTGAATCAGGCTGGTCCAGAGAGAAAAGAAGCTGCCATTCAAGGCCCGTCCCCAGAATACTAAGCACTTGAAGGGGTCGCAGGGATGTCCTTAGGAACCCTTCTGCCAGAGAGTAAATCCTTTGTTCTGTGATTGGGAAAAACAAGCTGAAACAAGACTGGCTTTGTGTGGGATTTCAGGATTGGGCCTCCATGTGCTCCGTGACCCCACAGTGACGGTGGATGGGACGCCCCACCCCAGGACTTGAGACAAGGGCAGTTTGACAGAGGCCTTCCTGGACCTTTCCTTCGGCTGACTCACGAGCCCAGACTGGTTCCCCTTCCTGCCAGAGAGCACTCCGAGTCCAGGAATGGAGAAGCCAGGCCCCCTCCTTCTGGGAGTGTTGGCCACTGACGACGCTGGGCACCCGGCAGGAGAATAGAGTGTATGGTGTCTGAGACCCCGGATGGGGCCACTGGCTGCCTCCCAGCCTCTGCCTCTGGGTAAACAAGCCACACACTGCACTGCTGGGCACTGTCGGAGACAGTCTCCTGACAGGATTATAAATCACCTGCACATGTTCATGGTTAGGCACCACAGGTGTGTTTGTAGTTAAGCAAGTAAAGCTCCCAAGGGCTGCACGCAGCCTCCTGTAGACATCCGCTCTGCGTGCTCGGCCTGCTCTGCCTATCCGTGCGGTCCCTGTCCCTGGCCACTGGGCCCGCTGCCCCTCGTCCCCCACTGTGCAGGAAGAGCTGTAGTCCCTTTGCCTTTCCGTACGCCTGCCTTCTAAGACATGCGTATTCGGGCATGTGGCTAACTTCCGGGCTGACCAGGAGGTATAAGGTCCTGGCTTCCAAGTGTTCTCTCAGAGTAGGCCATGGGGGCTGGAAGGATGGCGCTGTGGCAGTGCCGGCTCTCCAGCCTGTGAAGAGGCAGGGCCAGGCACGGTTCCATGGCTCAGGGTGAACGAGGGCCACAGTGGGCAGCCAGAGCCCCTCCTGAGGTCACCTCCCACCAGGCTGCCATTACCTCAATAGTCTCCAGTGCACGGGAATGCAGGATCCAGTCAATTCTTTTCAACATTTACAGACTGGACTGTTTTGAGGCTCTGGGGAGGCAGAGATGCCTCAGGTATGTTCACTGGAGTTCGCAGTAGTGGAGAGACTATTCCTGCATGACGGCGGTACTCCGTCGTAGGCAGAGGGAGGCAGAGGGAGAACAGGCCAGACAAAGCTACTTGAAAGCTAATTTCTGAGGTGAGTCTGAAGAATACATAACAATAGTCAGGTGAAGAAGACTCTTTTTTCTGATAATGGTAGGCTAGGAAATTTGGATCCATCACCCTTCTGGAGGGATTGATGTTGAGTTGTTTTTACTCACAACACTTCTGATACCAAAAAGGGGGAGGGGCGTTCCCACACCAAACACTTGTCCAGTTCTCCGCAGGCATCATTTGGGTACCCTACAATTCAATTCATTCTGCCACTAACTATTCAGAGTTAGCTTCAGACTCCACAGGTTTAAGGGCTCAGCACCTCAAAACTGCCCTCACTTCATATGCAAGTCGTATTGGGTCCCCAGGTTATTCATACTTCTCTCCAACTTGGCTACAAAGCCAGGGGCTTCATGCAGCCCTTCCTCCCTTTCAGGTTCAATCTTTTGCTAGAACAACTCACAAAACTCAGGAAGGAATTTTGCTTACTCTTAATAGTTTAGTATAAGGGATACAGTTCAGGAACAGGAAAATGTAAGAGATGTATGGGGTAAGGTATGAGTTGGGGGACTGCCCCCAAAATACCACTGTTCTCTAAACCTATCCCTTCAGGGTTTTTATGGAAGTTTCACTATGTAGGCATGGTTATTGGTGATTGATGAGCAAATCATTGGCTATTGGTGATTAATTCACTCTCCAGGCCCTCCCCGCTCCCTAGAAGTCAGGAGATTAAACTGAAAGTTCCAATCTTTCTTTTTTAGATTTTTTTATTTATTTGACAGAATGAGAGATCACAAGTAGGCAGATAGGAAGGCAGAGAGAGAGGAGGAAGCAGGCTCCCTGCCAAACAGAGAGCCCGAGGTGGGGCCTCATCCCAGGACCCTGAGATCATGACCCGAGCTGAAGGCAGAGGCTTAACCCACTGAGGCCCACATCGGGCTCTTGTGATCTCTCTCTCTCTGTCTGTCAAATAAATAATAAAAATTAAAAAAAACACACAATAGCTCAAAGTAATTATTCAATGTACACATTTAACAGTAGAGTAGACACAAGTGAAGAGAAAATTAGTAACCTGGAAAAGGGGAAGAAAAGTAAGGATAAAAGTGAGAATATTGGGGGGCGCCTGGGTGGCTCAGTTGCTTGGGCGACTGCCTTCCACTCAGGTCATGATCCCGGAGAGCCAGAATCGAGTCCCACATCGGGCTCCCTGCTCGGCGGGAAGCCTGCTTCTCCCTCTCTCACTCCCCCTGCTTGTGTTCCCTCTCTGGCTGTGTTTCTCTCTATCAAATAAATAAAATCTTTAAAAAAAAATAGGGACTAAGTTGGAAAAAATTTAATGTCTGTCCAATAAGAGATATCTACAAAAATGCCACACCTAGCAGATGATATACTGGAAACTTTTCCTTTGAGCTCAGAAATGAGGCAAACTTGCAAACATTCCTCTCCAGGGAAATCTTGAGTAAAAGACATTTAATCTGAAGAGAAACCAGAGTATACTTAGTGATGTTTGCCACTCTTTCCATAACTGACTACAGTTCTCCAAGACTGGTGTCTTCCTGTGCCACAGTCCCGCTGCTAGGAAAATTTGTGAAAGGGATTTTTGGAAAAGATCTATGTTGACCCAAGGAAACAAAGAAAGGTGCAATTTTATAGGGAAATGCAATAGGGAGGGTGGTGCCCAGGGCTATGCAAATGAGCCCTCTGGATGAGATGGTAGGGTTGGCCAAGGGTAGTGCAGGGTCCGCACTTGCCCCAGCCCCTGCTCCCCCAGCCCCTGCTCCCGGTTGGAGGGGACCCAACACATTGTTTAAGGGGCGCCGGGTGCCTCAGCTGGTTAAGCCTGGGATTCTTGCTTTTGCCTCAGATCACGATCTCATGGCTTGCGGGATCCAGCTACTGAGGAGTCCGCTTCAAATATGCTCTTGCTCAGGCCCTCCCCCCAACTCAAGTGTGAGCTTTTAAGTTTTTTTGAAAAAAACAAAAAAACAAAAAACAAAAAAAACCTACACTAGAACAACAGTTACTGACTGAAAAGGAAAAAGTATATTTGCATATTTTAAGATGTTTTTCAGCCTTAGGAATTCTTGGGACTCCCAAGCAGTATTGATTTATGACTAAACCAAGATTTTGGTCACTGATCTAACAAAACAAGAATCTGCCTTTGACACAGACAACACTTAGCCCTACCTAAGTAAGACCTCCAAAAATTTCACTACCAATTCTCTAGTGTTTCCTCTGCAAAAACCTTTGGCACTTACACCAAAGACCCAATTAAAACGGAAAGAAACAAAATGTTGAGTAAGCCTGTGCCCATCGTCCAGATACTGGCTTATTCTCCTACCCTTGTGGTGCCTTTGCATCTACCAGCAAATGTTTTTCTTTCTTTTTTTTTTTTTTTAAAGATTATATTTATTTGACAGAGAGAAACACAGCCAGAGAGGGAACACAAGCAGGGGGAGTGAGAGAGGGAGAAGCAGGCTTCCCGCCGAGCAGGCAACCCCATGTGGGGCTCGATCCCAGGTCTCCGGGATCATGACCTGAGTGGAAGGCAATCGCTTAACCAACTGAACCACCCAGGCGCCGCCATTTTTCTTTCATGACAAGGAATTATCTCAAGCATATTTTTACTGGGCGAAACTTTCCTGACAAGAATATAAAATGTTAATTTTAATTATTCAAAGAAATACTACTAATTATAGTTCCTATGTGTCTATATGAGTCATGGTATGTAAATGAGCTCAGGGAAAGTCGCGATTCCTAAAAAGTCGCACCCGACACCCATGCTGGGGAAGCATGGGGAACAGCACGTTCTGTCTTCCAGGTAGCAAGTGCGCGCATTTAAAATAATACTTACCCCCGTGTTCAATCACTTGACCAACTCCCCCTGCCTTCTTCCAGCTCAGGGTCTCTACAAAAACATTCTTGACATGTTACTTAGTATAGTGCATACTTCAGCCAAAGTAGTTTGTATCTATACCTTATCTCAAGGAAAGTGCCCTAACAGACAGTGTCATTGCAAAGCAACCCTCTTTTGGTTATGGTGAGCTTCAGTGGGCTGCTATGTGGCAAGCCTAGGCAAAGAAGGGTTCCATAAATGGTTTGTCAAAAACAACGGCAGTCTGCCTTGCTTCCACCCTTCTCACTCTCTGCTCCTTCTGTCTCTCTCACCCTGGGGGCTTTGCCCGTCCTTTCTCCCCTTGAAGATCTAGCCCCTCCTATTCCTATGGCACCCAGATTCCCTGATTCCTGGAGCAGACAGGGCCTCCAGCTCTGACAGCCTCTAAGCCTCCTTGATGGGTAGGCTCACCATCCAACTTTTCTTCCTCCCTCTATGTGTACGTGAAGGGTGAGTGTAGGGGATGAGGCTCGGCCCCCTCCTCCTCCTCTTTAGCCCCAGATCCAGCAGGATTGTGGTGTTATCTGCCCAGCTTCCCACACACACAGCTTGCACGGTGCTGGCCAGTAAAAGGTGCTAGGAAAGGTGCAGGAAGAGGATGGGGGTAAAGGGAAGCGACTTGTTTCAAGGGCGTCTTTGCTTGCTTAGTTGGGGATAGGGGGTTTTGGAGCGTCAGGCCTCCCCTGCGCCTCTGCCCTTCCCCAGCCATCGAGCTGATCAAGGACCTGGTCAACTACGACGTGTGCGGGGCACTGCTCAAAGGCCTGGTGGAGTTGCTGATACCGTCCGTCAAGGAGACCAGAAAACTGCAGCCCAAGATCCTCAATGGTAGGGAGCCGCTGGGACTGAGGCTGAGGGGCTGGAGGCGGGAGCGGCCTTGGGAAGCCGGGCCTCCAGCCTCACGGCCGCCCCCTCCGCCAGACTCCTTGGTTCCCCCGCTCACCGCCCACCTGCCGGTGTTCTTGCAGCAGGCTGCGGCGGCCAAGGCCATCGGGTAAGCGGGCAGGGGGAATGAGGGGAGGGGAGGATGCGGCAAGCCCGGCTGGCGCTGCCCGCCGGTCCCAGGGCAGGGAGGGGCTCGGGCCGCCAGAAGGTCCCAAGGAGTCGCCGCCGCCCGAATTGCCGGCCCAGGGTCCTGGCGCGGAGCAACACGAGCATCGCGGAGGAGATGCTGCACCTGCGCGTAGTGCACAGCCTCTTGGTCGCCATGGGCAACTTGGACCACAGCAACAGCCAGCGGCAGGCCAGCCTCACGCTGGAGGTGAGCGGCGCGGCGGCGGACAGCGGGGCGGGTCCCGGGCGAGGGCACCGCAGTCACCCCGCCGCCTTGCCCGCCGCCGCAGTACTTCGTGCAGGTGTTCCCCGTGGTGGAGGAGCATGTTCGCAGATCCATGGGAGAGGAGCTCTACCAGCTCTTCCTCGTAAGCGCGCCCCCGCCCCCAAGAGCCAGGACCCGCCCTGAAGGTGCCGCCTCCACAGCGTCCCTCCCCGAGGCCACACCCCCTACGCACGCAGCGCTCGGAACCCCCTGGGCTCCTCCCCGGTTTGGGGTCTTCCCCACCCCCCGGCGTCCTTCCTTTCCCTTTCCCGCCCTTCGGGTCGGCCCTGGATCCTGCTGTTTGCCTCTGCCCCGCGCCCACCTCCCAGTCCAGTCCGCCTTGGCGCGTCGTCAGGTTCCCCTTGCTCCTGTCCTCAGAGCAGTGCCAAGGACTTGTACGTGAAAATAGATAGCATTCAGGCGGACATCTTGGCGGCCAACAAAGTCAATGTTTCCAAAGGTGAGTGGGGGAAGGGAGGGGGCCTGGAGCAGAGGTGCCGTGGGCACCCAGACTCAGGGTCGCCTCCCCTGCCTCCAGCATTATACCTCCGTGGCGACACCCACAGAAACACAAGCTGTTACCTTGAAGCTTACGACGAGGATCAGAGGCATTACATCACACACTCCCAGAAGGAAGATGTGCAAGGAAAGGAGTAACAGAGCGCCTGAGGCAATCCAGAAAGGCCGGGGCTGTGTTTCAGGAAACCTGGCAGAAGGATCCTGGGGTTACGCTCACGGTGACTCCAGTGGCCCTAGTGAGAGGCCGAGGGTTGGGCCTCCGAGCAGGGGAGAGGGAGAGCTGCTGGCTGGCAAGAATTCAATAAATAGTCTTGCTGTCTGCCTGTTCTCTCTGTAGCGGGGAGGGGAATTAAATGAGAGCTTTGTCGATGGGCTGGGGTCTCTCTACTCATTCAGCTAGTCCGAGGGACGGAACATCAACCTTCTGGAAGATTTAAGGGCATAGCCTGAGGAGAGACCCTCACCTCTGCCCCCTCCTGGCGGGCCCCTGCACACTTACCTGCTTTTTCCTCCTATCTCTGGTTGCGTCCTCATTCTCTTCTGCTCATTCATCCTCTCAACCCGGGTTCTTTGAAACTGGAGTGACCTTGAGCCTCTTCTCTACTTTTTCACCGTGACCTCATCCAGTCTCAGAACTTTAAATGCCATTTCTATGCCCCTCACTCCCACATTTCTGTTTCCAGTTAAGTATTTCCACCTGTTTGTGACCAAAACTGGACTCCTGATCCTGGGCCACCTTCCCCAGCACAACTGAGGGCAGCCCATCCTTTCTGCCACTCAGAACAAAATAGCGTTCTCCTTAATGTCTCTCTTCAACATCTGTATCTGTTATGGTGACTCTGCCTTCCAAGTATATCCAGAATCCATATCTCACTACCTCCGTTGCTAATACCCCAATCTGAGCCACCATTGCTTTTCCTGCTTTGTTTTTCACCATTGTTGAAACTACTCTAGGCCTTTCTACCTGTTCAGCCAGGATAGTCCTTTTGATTTTATTTATTTGAGAGCGAGAGAGCACAAGCAAAGGGGGGGGGGGGCAGAGGGAGAGGGAGAACCAGGCTCCCTGCTCAGCTGGGAGCTTGATCCCAGGACCTTGGGATCATGGCCTGAGCTGAAGGCAGACGATTAACCAACTGAGGCCCCTAGGGTAGTCCTTTTAAACTTAGATTCTGTTACAGCTCAAAACTTCCGCTGGGCTCCATTTTAGGAATAGTAAAGCTAACACCCTTCCTATGGCCTTTAGGGAGGACCATAGGTAATCTAGTCTCCAAGATCTCTGAACTGTCTCCTACTTCTCTCTCCTTCACTGGATAGCATAGCTATACCGTTCTTAGAACCTGTAGTTCTTGTCACCTCAGCTACATGGCGAACTCCCTCACCTCCTTGCAACTCTACAAAAGTCACCTTCTCAATGAGGGCTACTTACATTACCACTCCCTATATTCTGGTCCCCAAACCCTTGTGCTATTTTTTCCCCACAACACTTACTACTTTTTTTGTGTATTATCTGTCTCTCCACCTATATATAAGCTCAACTAAGTCTGGGGTAATTTTGTTCCTTACTAATATATTCAAACCCTGAGCACAATGCCAGGCATGCACGTGTTAATGACAGGTAATTGTGAGGAAATTGTCCATCAAGTCAGAGGAAATGAAGTCAGATCCCAGTAATTCTCCAGGTGGCCACAAGAGGGCTTCACCAAAAGCCCCTGATATTGTTAATCTAAGACAGCCCAGCCTTTCCCTCAAACTGAGCTCTAAGAAAAGTTAACAAAATATATAGTTACGCTTTCCATAAAGATAAGTGTAAGGACCTATTTAGATGTCCAGGCCGCCATCTTGTTTACTCAGAAAAACAGCTCCAGGAAATATGGGCAACCAGGCCCTGGAAAACAAAGGTGAACCAGATTGGGGGAGACGCCCAATCAGTTAACCCCCTTAACCTCCCGGTTCCAGAAGCAATGGAGATGCAAAATAAGAATGGGCAGCCGGTTTGGTTCCGGTACTTAGGACCAGGTGGGAACGCCCAAATGCCTTAACCTCCCAGTTCCCAGTACCAGGAGCAACAGAGGTGCAAATTAACTCAGGCAAGCTAAGTGACTTGGGTCAGCTCCGGGAGTGGTTTTCCCCTATAAAAGGTAGCCTGTAAGACGGGAGGCGGGTTGTTGCTCTCTCTTTAGAGATGACCCTGGCCCGGCCAGTGAAATTCTGATGCTTGGCGCGAAATAAAGCTTTGCTTGACCTTCGCTTTTGTATCAGCCTCCTTTGACCATGGACCCTAACAGTAAGTGGGTTTTCTCTTTTAAAGAAGTGCCTGTCTGTAGTCTTCAGATGGCCTTTGCTTGTAGAATGATGGTAAAAAGGTACTCCAGAAATTTTTTGGAAATTTTAAAATAATCAGAAAATCCAAAAATCTGGAGGCCACTGGTCTAAGGTGACCATAGTATAATAAAAACAATGGAACTTTTAAAATTAAATCTTAAGTATAATATAAATATGTAAATCATACACATTACATGGAATTTATTGATACATATTTCCCCCACTTTTTACAAGTTCAAAGCTACAAAAAAGTTGAAAGAAAAATACAGTGAATAGGGTGCCTGGGTGTCTCAGATGGGTAGGTGTCTGCCTCCAGCTCAGGTAATGATCACAAGGTCCTGAGATAGAGTCCTGCATCGGCCTCCTAGCTCCTTGGGGAGCCTGCTTCTCTCTGTCTCTCATGAATAATATAATCTTTAAAAAAAAATACAATGAATATCTGTATATCTCTTGGACACATTTGCATTCTCTCTGTTTACTGATCGCTGACTCAGTCAATGGAGCATGTAACTCTTTTTTTTCCCTTTTTTTTAAAAAATTTTATTTATTTGACAGAGAGAGTTCACAAATAGGCAGAGAATCAGGCAGAGAAAGAGGGGGAAGCAGGCTCACCGCCAAGCGGAGAGCCATATGTGGGACTTGATCCCAGGACCCTGAGATCATGACCTGAGCCGAAAGCAGAGGCTCAACCCTCTGAGCCATCAACGCATCTGTAGCATGCAACTCTTGATCTCATGGCCCCGAGTTCAGGTTCCACATAGTAGAGATTACTTTAATAAAATAAAGTTTCATGGGGCACCTGGGTGACTCAGTTGGTTGAGTGACTGCTTTCGGCTCAGGTCGTGATCCTGGAGACCTGGGATTGAGCCCCACGTCGGGCTTCCTGCTTGGCGGGAAGCTTGCTTCTCCCTCTCTCAGTCCCTCTGCTTGTGTTCCCTCTCTAGCTGTGTTTCTCTCTGTCAAATAAATAAATAAAAATCTTAAAAAAATTAGTTTCAGATATCATGATTTTCACTACTAAATACTTCACATTATGTTTCTACTAAGAATAAGGACATTCTCCTACATACAGTATCATTATTTTAGTGGTCTGAGTAATGATCCCCAAATATGTCCACATCCTATGCGTGGAACTTGTGAATATGTGACTTTATATGGTAAAAAAAAATTTGTGTGTGTGATTAAGGGTCTTGAGATGAGATTATTCTGAATTAGCCAGGTGGACCTGAGATAATCACAAGAGTCCTTATAGTTATAGAGGGAGGCAGGAGGATCCAGTGGTAAACTAGCAGATGACAGAAGCAAGAGAGTTGGAACATACAGGCAGCTTCCAGAGGCTGAAAGAGGCAAGGAAAAGTCTCTAAAGTTTCTGGAAGGAAGGCAGCCCTATCAACACCTTGATTTTAGACTGCTGACCTCCAGAACAGTAAGAAAATAAATTTGTGTTATCACAGTTACAGCAGCAACAAGAAAAACTACACGATTATTAATACCTAAAATAGAGTGCATACTAAAATTTCCACAACTGTCCCCAAAAAGTACCTTCTGTTTTCTTTACCTTTTTTTTTTTTTTTTTAAAGATTTTAAATGATCCCAGTGTCCTGGGATTGAGCCCTACATTGGGCTCTCTGCTCAGGGAGGAGCCTGCTTCTCCTACTCCAGGAAGCCCTGCTTGTGTTCCCTCTCTCTCTAATAAATAAAATCTTTTTAAAATTTAAAAAAAAAATAGATTTTAGAGAGCGTGCATGAGTGAGGGAGGGCCTGAGAGAGGCAGAGAAGCAGACTCCCCACTGAATGCAGAGACTGTTGGGGGGTTCCATCCAGGATCCTGAGATCAGTACCTAAACAGAAACTAAGAATAGGAGACTTAACCAACAGAACCACCCAGTTGCCCCCCTAGGCTTGAACTGTAAAAAGCTTTATTCAGGGTAGCCCTGCTGGCTCAGTCGTTTGGGTGTCTGCCTTCTGCTCAGGTCATAATCCCCGTGTCCTTGGATGAGGCCTGACATGGGGCTCCTTTCTCAGTGGGGAGCCTGCTTCTTCCTCTCCCTCTGCTGGCTGCTCCCCCCACTTTGGCTGTGGGCACCTGGATGGCTTAGATGTTAAATGTCTACCTTCAGCTCAAGTCATGATCCCAGAGTCCCAGGATCAAGCCCCACATCAGGCTCCCTGCTTGGCAGGAGGCCTGCTTCTCTCTTTCTCTGCCTGCTTGTGTTCCCTCTCTCACTGTTTCTGTCAAATAAATAAATAAATAAAATCTTTTTTTCTTTTCTTTTTTTTTTAGATTTTTATTTATTTATTTATTTGACAGAAACAAGCTAGAGAGGAAACACAAGCAGGGGGAGTGAGAGAGGGAGAAGCAAGCTTCCCCCTAGGCAGGGAGCTGATGTGGGGCTCGATCCCAGGTCTCCGGGATCATGACCTGAGCCAAAGGCAGTCGCTTAACCAACTGAGCCACTCAGGCATCCCAAAAAAATCTTTTTTTTAAAAAAAAGCATAAGTTAAATAAAAGCTTTATTCAAAGCCCCAACAAAAACAGATGACAATATTCTGCTGGTAGCAAAAATCTATTGGGTGACTGCTCTGTGCCCCAGGCACAAGAGGCTGTTAAGTTAATGCTTGGTGGTCAGCCTATCTGTGAACAGAGCAAATTCAAAGCCTTCAGAATGAAGTGTATCAGCCACCTCTGCAATGTTCTTGAATTTCTTAGGTACCATTGCTGGAGGGAAAGGTTGTGTTGGGCACCCCTCTCCCAGAGGGTTCCTTCCTTTTCCACCCACCTGGGTGAGGGCTTTCGTCTTGTCCCTCCTTCTGCAGTCAGCATCACATCTCCAACATAAACTCCACAGCCGCACAATCCAAGACATCATTTTTCTAAAGAACGCCTAGTAAGGAGAAATGTAACGCAATTTACCATGAGCGACCTTCGTTATGGCTAGAAGTACAGATGGACCCTCTGAGCAGTAGTAGACCCAAGCACCCAGTTCATTCTTCAAGTTACCTGGTCAACAAATGGACTATGCTGCAAGCACTGGGCTAGTAAGGTGAAAATGGCAGTCTACTTAAGATGCACAGGAGACAGAGATCTGCACTACAGCAGGGATGTGTGAGATAACTCCTTTAAGAAAGAGAGATCCTAGAGTAAAACCACTGGGTGCAGTCCGAAGAGACAAGTGGTGGTGAAACAAGAAAGGAATCTATTTCTGGGAGGCAGAAATACTTTTAAGTTTGGGGGGACATAGTCACTACACCTACATAGACCACAACAGTAAGTCACATATAAACAAAAGCAAAAACTACTACCCTGCCTTATAAGCCCCTTAACATCATAAAATCACTTACACTCATCTTTTTTTTTCCACAGATATTAGTAAGCCCTGCTTAGGCAGGGCCTCAAAAAATTGGGTAAACACTCAGAATTGTTCCTCTCCACGGAAATCTTTAGTAAAAGGCGAAAGATTTATACGATCTGAAGAGAAACCAGAGCATACCACAGCATCTGTTCACACAGACCTCGGGTAACTGTCACTCCTAGTTCAGCAATGGTAGTTACTTATCCAAAAAAGCCAATGACTTCTGCCTTTACTTCAGTCAATTATGTGATAGCAATCTGACTTCTGGGGTGGGGGGAAAAAAGCTGAAAGAAAAAGAAAAATCGCCCTTTTAAAATAAGCAAAACCCTGGGTGCAATGCGTTGTGGGTATGTAAATGAGGCTTTGTCACCAGCCTCCGGTTCCGGAAAATTCTTAGTTTGTTTTCCTGCTAGGCCTAGAGCCACCACCTGGTGGCAGGGCAGAAGCCAGATATGCAGGGAAATAAGACGCCTGGTCCAGAGTCTCATTTTATTTTCTTGTTTTCATTTTGCTTTATAATTGACACTCCAAGGTAAAATTTATCTTGAATTAAGAATTAAAATTTATCTTGAATTAAGAATTAAAATTAAACTTCTTTAAGTCTTGATAATAATTGTCTTCGTGCATCCATTTAACAAAAATGTACTCAACACTGTGTCAGACCCTGTGCTGGGCCTTAGAAATGCTTAGTGAGCACTGATAACAGAATGTTCATGACACATGGGCCAAGCATGAAAGGATTCTTCAAAGTAGGGTGGTGAGCACATTCAGGACAGCACCATAAGCAGCCTGGGCTTGGGTAACAAAAGGGCAAGTGGCTAAGGAGCAAGGACCAGATTTTGATGGACCTTCAATGCCAAGCAAAAAGCTTCGACTTACTCTGAGGGCAATGGGGAGCAATTGAAAATCTTTAAAGGACAATAGGGTCAAATTAGTGGTTTGAAGCACCATCAGCATCAGCTGGTGTTATTGGTGTCATGAGTTGAATTGTGCCTCCCCAAATTCAGTTGTTGAAGTCTTTACTACCAGTATCTCAGAATGTGACTTTATTTGGAAATAGGGTCATTCCAGGTGTAATTAGTCGAGGCTTCCAGAACTGTGAGACAATTCATTCCTGTGGTTTAAGTCACCTAGTCTGTGGCTGGTACTTTATGATGGAACTCTAGAAAATACACCTGGGTACTTGTTATAAATGCAAATGATTAGGCCCCACCCTGGGCCTATAGAGTCAGAAAGGGGGGGGGAGACCCATGTGTTTGGGTTAACAATCTTCGGGTGATTCTGATGCAGGCTAAATTGAGAACCACTGAACACCCACTCTGGCTCAAGTTTGGAGATACAGCCAGCAACAAGTTGAGAGTTTAGGACACAAGCGGTAAAGCCAGAGAGAAGTAAATGATATCCCAGACTGTCCAAGGCAGCAGTGCAAGGCAAGGAGAGGCAAACCACTGGGAGAAATCCCTAAAGAACAGTGGCAGGGGGCGCCTGGGTGGCTCAATGGGTTAAAGCCTCTGCCTTCCGCTCAGGTCATGATCTCAGGGTCTTGGGATGGAGGCCCGCGTCGGGCTCTCGGTTCGGCAGGGAGCCTGCTTCCTCCTCTCTCTCTGCCTGCCTCTCTGCCTACTTGTGACTTTTCTGTCAAATAAATAAATAAAATCTTAAAACAAAACAAAACAAAACAAAAAAACAGTGTTAGCGGTGCCTGGCTGGGTCTGCCAGTTAAGCGTTTGCCTTCGGTTCAGGTCATGATCCTAGAGTTCTAGGACCCAGCCCCATATTGGGCTCCTGGCTGAGCGGAGGGAGTCTGTTTCTTCCTCTCCTTCCCCTGATCGCTCAGTCGCTCTCAAATAAATAAAAATCTAAACACACACAGTGGTCTCCAGGACCCCCTGGGCAGGAGCGTGTGTAATTGCTTAGGAAGGTAGGGGAGAAACAAGGAGCGTGCACCAAACCAAAACCAAGGGCAGGAAGCAAGTTTCAGGAAGGGAGTGGTCACTTCTGTCCAATGCGGAAGATGCGGCGAAAAGGTCCACCGGGCTTCCGCAGCCAGGCAGTTGCAGGCGACCTGGCCAGAGGGGTTTCCAGGGGATAGGGCAAGGCGGCAGCCGGACTGCGGCGCTGGTGGGGAGCCGAGGTCAGGAAGCAGGTGCGCGGTGCAGGCAACTCTACTGTGAAACGTAGCCCTGAAAAATCAGACCCAGAGACCCTTTATGGAAAGGCGGGAGAATGAAGGCTAGCCCTCTGCCTACCGCCTTTATGGTTAGCATCTCGCCAACCGGAAGGAGCCCGTCGAGGGACCGAGAGAAGATGGTCCAGGAGACTGGAATTAAACAGTGCGGACAGGGGCGAGGGTGGTGGTCCACCTTGGGTGGAGGAAAGCCCGAGACTCCGACTGTCACTCCGGCGACAGGTGGGAGAAGGCGTGTAGGTAAATCCCACCGTGGTGACTCGTGGTGAGCCTGGGTGGATCAGTCCTAAAGCGTCTGCCCCCACGCCCCTGGGCAGCGCTCCAGCCCTCCAACCTCCCCTACCTCTTCGCAGCCAGCAAAGCTCCAACCTTGCACCTTTTCAGCAGCATCTCCCCTGGAGTGGCTGAACCGCTGAAGAAATCAGACGGCTGAGCCACTCCTCCGATGAAAGCCCCGCTCCTACTTGACATGTCCCCCCTTGGCTCGGTTTCCCCACGCCCGAGGCCCCCCTGAATAACTTATTCTCTCCAGAAACCGTCCGGCACCTTCCCCCTGATCTCGCCCAGCAGAGGACCTCGCAACAGATTGGTGTGAGAAGGCAGAAGCCATTTCCGCTCTCTCTCCCTGCCCTTGCCCAAACCGGAGAGCCCCCTGCAACCCCATGTAGCCTGCGGCCTCCCACCGCCCACCCCTTCGGGTGCATCTCTTCTCCTCTCCCTGGGTCGTCCCTGCAGACCCAGTAGGCTCTGTGATCGCCCAGTTGAGAAAAAGGGAGAGAGGACAGGGAAGGAACTAGCCAGCTCACCCTCCAACCACATTCTCCTTTTGGAATATAGTGAACACCACAACAAAACAACTTTGTGTTTTTGTTTCAGGAAAAGTTCTGACACAGGTCTCCTTATAAAAAAGAAAATTTCCTGGTGAGGTAGGTGGGGGCATGGGTGAAATGGGTGATGGCTCATATTTGGTGTGTCTGCAAGTGTTGAATGGCTATGTTGTACTCCTGAAACTAAGATAAGACCGTTAACTATAGTGGAATTAAAATAAAAATAAAACAATGCACTGAACAGAATGTAAAAGAAAATAAAATTGCATTGTAAGAGTAAGAGAAGCACCTGACTGGCTCAGTTGGAGGACCGCCTGACTCGATCTTGGGGTCATGAGTTCCAGCCCCGCCTTGGATGTAAGGATTACCTAAAAAAATTTAAATAAATGACTATATATTCCTGCAGCCATAAGAGTACAAGTGGGACTTTTATTCTAAACAAATAGCTTGGGAGCCTGGGTGAATCAGTCCTTAAGCGTCTGCCTTGGACTCAGGTCATGATCACAGGGTCCCGGGATGGAGCCCCACATCGGGCTCCCTGCTCAGCGGAAGCCTGCTTCTCCCTCTCTCATTCCCCCTGCTTGTGTTCCCCCTCTGGCTGTGCCTCTCTGGCAAATAAATAAAATCTTTAAAAATAAATAAGTAAACATAGCTTCACTGAGTTTTACCTTAAAGAAACTTCACTATGGATGCATTTACACTGGTACAATGTTGACTTAATTTTCACACTTGGCCTTTTTTTTAATGATTCATGTAATTAATGCTTCACAAATCTTGAGATTGATTCAAACATTGGACTTCAAGATATGTTTTTTACTGGGTGAAGTAATTTCTATAGTAAGAGTCTCATACTTTTCTTGTCTCTCCTTCCTCATTTCTCATTTTTATTTCATTTTGTTTAAGATTTTACTTATTTATTTGAGAGAGAGAGAGAGAGAGAGAGAGAGCGCACATGAGCAGGGGAAGGGGCAGAAGGAAAAGCAGACTTTCCATGGATCGGGGAGCCAGAGAGGCACTCAGTGCAGAGCTCTCCATTCCAGGACTCTAGGTCACGACCTGAGCTAAAGGCAGGCGCTTGAGGACTGAGCCACTCAGGCACCCCTCTAATTTTTATTCTAAAAATTTGTCATGAGGGGTGTCTCGGTGGCTCAGCTGGTTAAGTGTCAGATTCGTAATTTCAGCTCAGGTCATGATCTGGAGGTTGTGAGATTGAACCCAATGGGCTCTGCACTGGGCATGGAACTTGCTTAAGATTCATTCTCTTCTCAAGAAAAAAAAGTGTCATAAATTATTTCTACCACCACAGAAAAGTACAGAGGACAAAAACACACCCAGTACTACAATTTAGTAGATAGGAACATTTCCTCAAATGTGCTTTAGATATGTTTGAAAAGGAAAACCTTATATACATTTCTTTCCTCCATTTTGGAGCTGGTAGAGGTCTGCTGTGGACAAGATCTTTCTTTCTTTTTTTAAAAGATTTTATCAGGGGCACCTGGGTGGCTCAGTTGGTTGGGCGACTGCCCTCGGCTCAGGTCATGATCCCGGAGACCTGGGATCGAGTCCCACATCAAGTCCCACATCGGGCTCCCTGCTCGGCGGGAAGCCTGCTTCTCCCTCTCTCACTCCCCCTGCTTAAGTTCCCTCTCTGGCTGTGTTTCTCTCTGTCAAATAAATAAAATCTTTAAAAAATTTTTTTAAATATTTTATCTATTTATTTGACAGAGAGATCACAAGTAGACAGAGAGGCAGACAAAGAGAGAGGAGGAGCAGTCCTCGATCCCAGGACCCTGAGATCATGATCTGAGCTGAAGGCAGAGGCTTAACCCACTAAGCCACCTAGGCATGCTGGCTGGCGTTCTCTCTCTCTCTCTCTCTCTCTTTCTCTCTCGTTCTCTCTTTCTTTCATATTTTATTTATTTATTTGACAGAAAGAGAGAACATAGAGGGAGAGTGAGAGGGAGAAGCAGGCTCCCCACTGAGCTGACTCTCCAACATGGAGCTCAATTCCAGGACCCTGGGATCATGACCTAAGCAAAAGTCAGATATTCAACAGACTGAGCCACCCACGCACCCCTGTGGACAGGATTTCTAAAATGACAAATCTGTCTGCAAGGCTGTGGTTCAGGGCTATTTTTGCTGGCAAAAAGCAGGGTCTCTGGCACTAAGGGAGCACACAGCTCTTCTGAAAATTGAAGATATTTGTGTGGAGATAAAACTGAATGCTCTCTAGGCAAGAGATATGTTTATATGTACAAAGCAAAGAATGTCATAGTGACTCCTGGTGGCAAACAAAACAATTGGTGCCCATGGAAACAGTGGCACAATTCGTGCCAAATTCCAAAGCAATCTTCCTGCTATGGTCATTGGACACAATCCATGTGACACTTTATCCCTCAAGGATTTAAACTTATTGAAAAGTAAAGTGTGGATTTGTTCTCCTGTATTAAAAAAAAAAAAGGAGGGGGGGAGGGTGCTTGGGTGGCTCAGTGGGTTAATCCTCTGCCTTTGGTTCAGGTCATGATCCCAGGGTCCTGGGATCAAGGCCCTCATCTGGCTCTCTGCTCAGCAGGGAGCCTTGTCTCCTCCACTCTCTCTGCTTGCCTCTCTGCCTACTTGTGATCTCTCTGCCAAATAAAAAAATAAAGTCTTTTTTTCTTTAAAAAAAAAAAAAAAGGAAGCTTGGGGTGCCTGGGTGGCTCAGTTGGTTAAGCGACTGCCTTCGGCTCAG